>JAVTVY010046341.1:0-21532 GCA_036873755.1 Hanleya hanleyi | reverse complement strand
GAATTATTTGAACTCCTTGATATGGAAGGTGAAGGTATGGATATTCTCTATAGTCAATATAGTCAATATATAGAATATTCCCCACCATTTGATCCGCCGACTCTTGTGATGCAACGTCACAACTCGAGAATACCGAATTAATTTGAAGCGTAACTTGGATTTTCAAATCGGACCAAAAAGGTATCTTGCACTACTAGGCCCCATGTGGGCCCTGTGTACCAAATTTTAGAAAGATCCATGCAGTAGTTCCTGAAAAATTGCGATAACAAGATTTCATGGAGAAATTCAAGATGGCTGCCTTGTGGCCATATTGGATTTTCGATTCGGACCAAAAAAGGTATCTTGCACAACTAGACCCCAAGGGGAACCTGTGTATCAAATTTGAGAAATATCCATGCAGTAGTTCCTGAGAAATCGCGATAACAAGGTTTCATGGGGGAAATCCAAGATGGCTGCCTGGTGGCCATATTGGATTTTCTAATCGGACCAGAAAAGGTTTCTTGCACAACTAGACCCCAAGGGAAACCTGTGTACCAAATTTGAGAAAGATCCATGCAGTAGTTCCTGAGAAATCGCGATAACAAGGTTTCATGGGGAAATCCAAGATGGTTGCCTGGTGGCCATATTGGATTTCGGAATCGGACCAAAAAAGGTTTCTTGCACAACTAGACCCCAAGGGGAACCTGTGTACCAAATTTGAGAAAGATCCAGGCAGTACTTCCTGAGAAATCGCGATAACAAGGTTTCATGGGGAAATCCAAGATGGCTGCCTGGTGGCCATATTGGATTTTCGAATCGGACCAAAAAAGAATTCTTGCACAACTAGACCCCAAGGGGAACCTGTGTACCAAATTTGAGAAAGATCCATGCAGTAGTTCCTGAGAAATCGCGATAACAAGAAATTGTTTACGGACGGACGGACCACGGACAAAAAGCGATTTGAACAGCCCACCATCTGGTGATGGTGGGCTAAAAATATAGGAAACAAGAGCCCAAGGGCTTCAATATACGCCCGTGTATCTGGAATTACATTGGTCCAGATTTCAAGATTGTTTAATAGCCTTGATTCCAATTGGTAGCTAGCAATCCAGAGAAAGATCTACAATTTTGTGCTTCTAGAATGTAACATATATAACATCTTATATTGAATGATAAACTAAAACGAGCTGAACTCTTGGTAACTATATTAGTTGACCGTGAATCAAGAGCCGAGAGCTCACATATCCCACACTGAAATCGACAATAGTCAAACAAGAAAATAGTAGTTTTCCTGCAAATGGATTGCTTTTAGACGAGAGAATTTTTCATGAAGGAAGAAGTGATGAAGTAAACCTTTGTTCTTGAATTAATAAACAGGTATGAAGTTCATAAAGGACCCCTCTCTCCGTTAACTTAGTAAATGTATGGTTTTTATTTCACAACAGTTTAACTAAAAATGTAGCTGTTTCAAATAAGGGACACAACTCCACAGGACGAATGCCATATACATGTAGGGGAGAGAACTCAGAATATTCCAATCTAACACATATGGTCAGCTAAACTTGATTCAGTTTTGAAGGACTGTGACCTGGACCTTGGACAAATTGATCTCAAAATGTATGGCTCCTCTCTGCCATGCGAGTAAGGTATACTCAAAGTTTGGTACCATTACATACCTTGATATCGCATGGACAACAAATGGATGAATGGACAGAACGCAACATCGCATTACACGACTTCGTCTTCGACAGGCATATGAAAATGGAACTTTTAATGATTTCTTGATGTTGGGGTCACAGTGACCTTGACCTTTGACCCACATTTTGGTATGTAACACATGTCTCTCTAATGTATCTACTGGCAGAAAAAAAGTTCTTTTTTAATGATTTCCTGATTTGGGGATCAGTGACCTTGACCTTTGACCTTGACCTAAAGTTTAGTACACGACACATCGTCTTCCCTCAATGTATCAATGGACACAAAAAATCATGATTTTTATGAATTTCATGATTTTGGAGGTCAGTGACCTCGACGTTTGGCCTTGACCTACATTTTGGTACGTGCTACATCATGTCCCCCTAATGTATCTACTGACACAAAAACAAAGTAATTTTCAAAGATTTCTTGATTCTGGAGTCACAGTGACCTTGACTATTGACCTAAATTTTGGTAGATGACAAATCATCTCCCCGTAATTTCTCAATGGACACAAAAAGCATGATTTTTAACAATTTAACGATTTTGGGGTCACAGTGACCTTGACCTTTGACCAGGGCACTTGACCTACATTTTGGTATGTGACACATCGTGTCCCCCTAATGTATCTACTGACACAAAAACATGTTATTTTTAAAAATTCCTGATTATGGGGTCACAGTGATCTTTGACCGTGACCTAATTTTTGGTATGCGACATTTCATTTCACCCTATTAAATCCAGTTACAAAATATTAGTAATTTTTTTCTGATTTTTAGGTAACAATGACCTTTGACCTTGAATCTGGGGTCACAGTGACCTTGACTATTGACCTGGATCTAAATTTCAGTACATGACGGAACGGCTTCCCGTAATTTTTCAATGTGACCTTGACCTTTGACATTGACCTACATTTTGGCAGGTGACATCGTGTCCCCCTGATGTATCTACTGACAAAAACTAGAGCCTATGGGCTTTAATGAGATCTGGTAGTTGGGTTATTTGGGGATAAGTTTGTAATGAAATAAACGCACAATTATATATTTAATTTCAAGTTAGGCACAGGTGGCACCAGGCACGAATGTATGTGGCTAAAATGCAATCACAAGTTACATCCTGTGACAAAGTATATGAAGGGCCGTTCGCGCCATAAACGCATCCTTTAAACGTTTTAACTTCTTAAACGTTTAAAAATTGTAAAGCTTTAAAAGCTTAAACGTTTAAACTTGAACCAACCAATCAGATGTCATGAACTGACATTTTCCTGTTAAAAAGCAAGCGTTTCCAGTTATAAATTCGCGACTTCAGACGTTTCCTGTGAAAAAACAAATTCGGTCTTTTAAAGGTTTCCGGGTAAAAGGATAACGTTTCCGGTTGTGATCACCCAATCAGATTTTTTATTTGGGCCGCGTGTATTCCAACATTTACACCAACACGTACAAATCTCCACTGGCAAACGTTTCCGGTATGTAGTGTATTTTAACCAATGAAAACCGTTCTTACAAATTAGGTTTTGGAGAATATCTTTGGCACCGGGACAATTTGCACAGGACATGATGCACGGTGGGCATGAGGAATACAATATGCGCGAATATTTGTAAGGGTTATTTTGATTCGTTCAAACAGACTACGTAGCGGAAACGTTTTGCCATTGGACACGTGTTGATGTTGAGGTTTGAAAATACGCGGCAGCAATAAAAATATCTGACTGGACGATCTCAACCGGTAACGATTTCCCTTAAACCGGAAACGTTTAAAAGTCTTGAATATTACTACTGGAAACGTTTGCCTTTTGACAGGAAACGTCTAAAGTATTGGACGTTACAACAGCAAACGTTTGCTTTTGGTCAGGAAAGGTCTTCCATATGTCAATTCATGACATCTGATTGGTTGGTGCAAGTTAAACGTTTAAATTTATTAAATGTTTGGATTTATGGCGCGAATGCCCCTTCTTAAAAGGTACCGACATAATGAAGTTGAACATACCAAAGAAAGGCAGTCCTAGGATAAAAGTAACTCCGAAAATGGAAGCCGAAATATAGAATATTATATCACAATGACTTCCATTTTCGGAGTTAATTTTATCGTAGTTTATGTGAAATTGATCTGTGGGAACAATGAAAGGTCCTATAATGAGGGAAGTTGCACACGTTACGCTAACCATGTGTTACCCAATTAATTTCCGTCCAATTAGACACTACTGTAGGTGCTCATCCAACCTTGACTCAACCAAAATAGCTGAATTTTGCTCTTTTTCTTGATACATAATTCCTCCAATACGTCAGTTCGGGATTGCAGATGAACACTATGACCACCATGTTAATTTAACTAGCATAAAGAAAGCAATATGATACCTTCTTTAACATGGTATAGTTGGTGATGCGTTGAAACTGAAAACTGACCTGTTGAGAATTCGATGGAAAAAGGGGCCAGTGGAATGAAGTCTAGGCCTAAATACCCACAGGGGATTAAGGTCAGTTTGTACGGAACATACATGTACCTAGGGGTCAATAAGAGACATTATACCTAGAGGTAAATAGAGATTGATTTAGTGTTATGAGTGAGAAGGGCTGGACATTAAACGATGGTTATGTCACAAGTTCGGATAAGACAATAAGACATTTATTACATTTTCTGGATATCCCACAGGTTGACTGGTGGAGTACGTACAAGATAGGAAAAGATTATAAGATATGATACAGCTTGCTCTTGTGAGAAAAGCAAACAGCGGCCTGCAAAGGTGATAATGAGACAATGGTGGCCAGGTTGGCTGCTATGGTAGAGCATCTCTCACATATACACCTAATCAGCTAAACTGTATAATTTTCTCAGCAGAGTCCAAGCTTTGGTAAAGTGACGATACCAGTCTGCCATATTTTAGAGCGTATTAATCTCATATTTTGTGGAAAAACAATGAACAGAGTAATATTTAATGGAGATAAGGGATCAAATATATGCCAAGTGACTATTAGTGACTAAATATAGACATACAAAAGCCTTTCAACCACTTAGGATCCCCAAAACTCATCTCTGTGGAACTACTTTCATGCAGCGTAAGGCTATCCCGTGAGTCGGTTTGCACATTTGTCCATGTCCCTACAGCATTCTAAAGAGCTTCTGGCTGACGCCAGATCTCAAAAATGTTATTGTTAATAATTTCCTGATTTTGGGCTCACAGTGACCTTTGACCTTGACCTATTTTAGGGTATGCGACACTTCATTTCCCCCAACTGATTATCCACTCACAAAAAATTCGAAATTTTCAATGATTTCCTGATTTTCCTGTCACACTAACCTTTGACCTCTGACCTTGACCTACATTTGGTATGCAAGACATAGTTCCCTCCTAGAGCATCCACTCACCAAAAATTAGAACTAGATAGAAAACTGTCAATGATCAATGATTTCCTGATTTTAGGCAACAGTGACCTTTGACCTCTGACCTCGGTTTTGGTAGGCGACACATCATCTCCACTTATTGTATCCACTCACGAAAAATTGCAACTGTGGATAGAAAACGTTCACAGATATAGACCGGACACGAACACCTCAGTGATTTCCTGTTTTCGGCCAGTGACCTTTGACCTCTGACCTCGACCTTCATTTTGGTAGGCGACACATCGTCTCCCCGTAGGGTATCCACTCACCAAGAATTAGAACTGTAGATAGAAAACTGTCCCAGATATAGACCGGACACGAGGGACGGACAGACGGACGGAAACCGCCATCACATAATACGTCCGCCTTTTGGCGGGCGTATAAAAAAGGAGGCACTTGAAGGCCTGTGTATGTTTGATAAAGTAAAACTGGCCCGCATACCTTGATACCAAATGGCTCCATATATGGTCATGTTAATAAGTGGATGCACCATTCCATTCCATAAAACACTCTTTATGTCCAGCAGCCCACTGCAATTACAAATTACAAATGTAGGTTAATCTTGCTAAAATTATTTGATAATCCATATTGTTTGTTGTAATCTGACAGTATTTTCACTATTTTAGGATTACACTATCTTAGTATAGCGCAGATACTAGTGCAGAAAATTGGTAAAGTCCTGAGAGAGATAAAATGTTACAGAAGAAAACTTACTGTAACCGATCGATATCTTGTCGAGGTCTGAAGCGTGTAAAGTGTTGTCGTTTAGACCACACTGGGCGAGTGCGTCGGGGGATGACCACGCCTCCACTGGAGTTCCTCCAAAATCAGTGGCCACCATTCCTAGTGGATAACCCAGCTTCTGGTAGAGGTACTTCGCATACAGCCAGCACACCGCGGAGAAGTAGGTAAATGAACCATTCCCGATACTGGCTGTTAAAAAGAGAAACAACTACAGATATATTTATTTTAATGAGGGAAATGCCTTGTATATGAGGTGTTAGCCTGTTCTATTTGTAGGTTCAAGATGTCTGTTAAGGTATACAGGTGTAAAGATAAAAAGTGTCCAGTGTGGGTTAGGCGGTACAGGTTAAAAAATCTACCTGGCTAGATTTAAGAGGTACAGGTGTGAGGAAGTAACCAGATTAGGTTAGTAGGTACAGGTTTTAGGATGTACATTTATAAGGGTGTACAGATGTTAGCATGTACAGGTGTTAGGGTTTACAGGTGTTAGGGTTTACAGATGTTAGGGTTTACAGATGTTTGGGTGTACATTTGCTAAGATGTACAGATGTTAGGATGTTCAGGTATTAGGATGTTCATGTGTTAACTTGGCATGTACAGGTGTTAGGGTATACAGGTGTTAGGGTGTACATGTGTTAGAATGTACATGTGTTGGCATGTATGTATAGATGTGAACATGTACAGGTGAGAGGATGTTATTAGAATGTACATTTGCTAGTATATTTAAATGTAAAGTGTATAAGTGTTAGGATGTACAGTTGTGAAGGTGTTCAGGTGATAGGATGTTATTAGAATGTACATATGTTAGAATATTTAAGTGTAAAGTGTATAGGTTTAGGATGTATAGATGTGAACATGTACAGGTGAGAGGATGTTATTAGAATGTACATTTGCTAGTATATTTAAATGTAAAGTGTATAAGTGTTAGGATGTACAGTTGTGAAGGTGTTCAGGTGATAGGATGTTATTAGAATGTACATATGTTAGAATATTTAAGTGTAAAGTGTATAGGTTTTAGGATGTACAGGTGTGAAGGTGTTCAGGTGATAGGATGTTATTAGAATGTACATGTGTTAGAATATTTAAGTGTAAAGTATATAGATGTTAGGATGTACAGTTGTGAAGGTGTCCAGGTGATAGGATGTTATTTGAATGTACATATGTTAGAATATTTAAGAGTATAGTGTATAGGTTTTAGGATGTACAGGTGTGAAGGTGTTCAGGTGATAGGATGCTATTAGAATGTACATGTGTTAAAATATTTAAGTGTACAGGTGTTAGGATGTACAGGTGTGAAGGTGTTAGGGTGTACAAATGATAGGATATACAGTTGTTGAAGTGTACTGTTGTTAGGGCTACAGGTGTTAAGAATTAGAGGTGTTAGGATGTACATGTTAGGATGTGCATTTATTAGGAATAGGAAAACAGGTGTTGCATTGTTCACATGTTGGGGTGTACAGGTGGCATGATCTACAGGTGTTAAGATGTAAAAGTGATGGACATACAGTTGTTCGAATATCTCATCATTAGGAACACAGGTGTTAGGGTGTACAGGTGTTAGGATTCTCATTTATTAGGAATAGGAGTAAACCTGTTAGGTTGTAGAAAAGTAAGGGTGTACAGGTGCTATGGTGTACAGGTGTTAAGATGAACCAGCGTTAGGGTGTACAGTTGTTAAGTTGAACAGGTGTTATGGTGTACTGGTGTTGGGACATGTACAGTTGGCATAGGATGTATAGATTTTAATGTGTACAAATGTCCTGGTCCTGTGTTTGTTTGCATATATGTACTTGTAAGGTTCAGTGTGTCCCCATATCAGGAATTGTTCAAGAGTCAGGATGTTCAGATATGCGATGATAGTCATGTGACATGAAATACAGGTGTCAGTGTGTACCTGGTGTTGGTAAGGACCACTTCTCCTCAATTGCGATCAGGTCATAGACAGGTGTATAAGAGAAACTCTGAGCCACAGTGAACACCCTAATATCTGAGTAGTTTGCCACTTCTTCCAACTCGGCCGTTGCATTGAACACCTAGGAAATAGTAAATAGGCTTTGATGTGATGTTCAATTTCATGCATATGCAATGAAAAGCTTGTGTATATCAGTGATCAACTTTATCAAAGATTTGGAGAGATAAATAATTTATACCAGTACCATACCATTCTCGTACAAGCCAGTGAATCGATTGATCTGTTAGGATCGATACACTGGCTTGGTTAATTACGCATACCAGTTCTGGATATAAATAGATCAAGGGGTTCCCTCTAAATCAAACTAATCAGTGGTCGTGCTAAGCTAGCTGATTATGCCAATCTGCTGCGAGGTATGAGATGTGACAGGTTTGAATTTCATCAAACTGCTTTGGTGTTAGGCTGAAATTGGCATCGGAAGTGACAGCAAAAACTGCAGGCTTGGGATACCAACATGCTAATTCAAAACAAGCGGCGGGGGATGAAATGTAGGAGATTGTATAATAGAGGTAATGATTCAATAACCCATTCGAATCACCAGAAATGTCCAGGTAAACCCTTCTGCAAGGATTTAGGATTTACCTGGACTTGTGAAGATGGTACCATACGTGAAACACGTAGATGCACATGAGCATTGCTACGGGCTCGGGATTAGATGTCGTACACTTTTCACGGTTTATTTTAATTTTATATCAAAGTAATTTCTTGAGTGACACAAAAACTGACCTGGTTAATGCTGGAATCAAGACCCTTCCCTGGGAGGAGTTTCGCTGGTTACGTGACCTTTCACTGCACATGCGGGAGCAGTTATTAACTTGTCTTTTTGAGTACCTCTAACCACGAGAGAGAGAGCAATTCTCGTACAGCAGACAAAAGTCACAGTTATATGCTGATTTGTTGTAAATATCATCGTTTTTGCACATAAAAAAATTATTTGAGTAATTTTAGAAGAACAAATATACAAAATGGACAATTTATCAATCTGACCTGTTCCCATTCAAAGACTGAACAGCGACTGCTGTTGTTTGGATGAAAAATGAGATTATTTTATCTCCGGAAAATCTTCGGCAATGAACTCTTCCGCTTTCAATAGCTGCTAGCCTATCCAATAATTTCCCGATTTTAATTTTGATAATATATTTGAAATCCTGAAGAAATACTCGTTTCAGAAATATGTAGATTGATATAATTTTATGCTATTTCATGACGAAAAAATTCAACCGGAAGATTTACTGGAAATGCAAGTTTTCCCCATTTGACTGTGAATGTTCCTTCGGAGATAGAGAAGAGCAGTCAAAGAAAACCAATGACTGTGCCCCGTGACACATGACATAAACACAGCTGTCGAAATGGGATTGTCGTCTGGCTTTCGTGGAATGAACATGATGGTTATCAATCATGTTACATGATGTATTGGTTGGCAATAAAATGGACTCGACGTGTGATGAAAACCACAAGTAAGGATGCCCCAGAAATCAATTTAAAAATAATACTTCCAATCATTTTGACAGACAAATTAAACTTCACCCTCGCACATATGCAATCCACATAGAAAGTTGCCACGTGCTCTGAACGCGCACACGTGCGAGGTGTACGAGATTTGATCTGTAAAAGAATTGAACCCAAGCCCATGAGCAAAGTTGATTCAGGTATTCTCAGTGTTATCACATCTACAAATTGATGGAACCTTCTTAGAAGCGTAGTTTTTCAAATTTTTCAGCAAGTATATTTTGATAAAAAGAGTTTAAGTTATTTAACTAAAGGGGAACATTTTTCACAGTGACTGCAAACGGCTTCAGTGCCTGAGATGATATCGCAAAACATGCATTGACATTCTGGGTGTGATGCTTGGTGACATCATACACTATCTTAGAAATTGTATCGCACTGCCAGTTGTATCGCACTGCCAGTATGACGACTTCTTCATGATGTCATGGACACCAGGTCATGTTATCAGGCGTCATCTCAGTCATTTCCTACTTTGTCCACTAGGCCAAATTGAAGAATCTAACAACATTGGTTCATATACGATATACAAGTTTTCGCTTGATAAAAAAGGCTATATAAAAATCACGCTACTACATGTACCACTTTACAATCTGCTAAAATGTAAATATTTTTTATTGAGAGATGAATGAAGGGTTTCATCTAGACCCCTTTGGGGACTTTAAAATAACTCCATTTCTTCTAATTATTCAGACGGCAAAACTTAACTTCGGGCTACTTTGGAGAGACATTCGGCAAACATTCTGCAAATTTCACTACCTGTCTTTTCAGTTCTTAGGATAAATAACATCATTTAAAATATAATACTTCCAATGCACATCAGGATAGGCGCATTTTTGAGCTCAGACAGGCTATTGTAGGCTGTACACTGCATCTCCTACCTAATAGGTTAGTATCACATATAAGAGATATATGCAGCTTCACAAAAAGATCGAGCCCTTCAGGATGGCACATCATTTGAGGTTGCACATCATTGGCAATGCACATCATTTAAAATAATAAATTTATTAAGAAATATGATTTCTATATTTAGTGATGTTGAGGTTGGATTGAAGGAGGAACTATATTATATAACTACCAATAAAGATTACATTTTTTCAAAAGTAAGCCTACACATCCCATTGCATAGATCTGATGAATACATGTTCATGTATAGTTAGGAACAATAGGTGTGCAATTTTGAGCACGTTCTTGGTGTAACTTTGTGTGATGATATGTGAACAAACAAAGCTAATAACAGTGCAATAGTAGAACTAAATCTATCATTTCCAGCATGCAATGGGACACTCGCACTGTGGTAAACCTTCACATTTGTATGCAAATAAAAGAATGCAATGACAACTGTGTCCAATCATACTGTAATGCTCCATAATAATGCGCACGGGTAAAGACGGAGCTCACAAACTGATTCAAACTCACTTTTAATTAATATAGTAAGTTAAATGTGTGGACACATATGGTTGTGCAAAAGCTTCAGGGTCAACGAGAATTTGATAACAAAAGTTAAGGAAATGGCGTCCTTCATTTAAGGCGACACGAAATTAAAAACTAACAGGGGTTCGGTACTGCGGGATTCCCCCGCCAGTTATTTTGATATTGTACTTCTGAAATAAAATGTCACCAAACTATTAGTAAATACTATAAAGGAATATACTGTATGTGATTTGGTATGTATGACTGTATATACAATGTACACTGCATCCCATGCCTAATAAGAAGTCAAAATTAAGTCCAGCCTAAACATAAAAGTCTAACCGGACACCGACACCGACACCAACACCAACACCGCCACTTTCCCCCTCTCTCTCCCAATACCTCGCCTACTTCGTATACGGCGAGCTAAAAATGCTGCTCGAAAAATTAGAAGAAATAGGGTAGGCCCCTTCACAAAAAATAAACGAAGATTTTGTTCCACAAAAAATTCCAAATTCTTTCAAAATCGAAATTCTTTCAAAAGTTCACAAAACAAAAAGGCCCCTTCACAAATATTCTGGATAATATACCATGGAATTAACATGATATATGTTTGTGTTATACATGTGTATATGGTCAAGACAAACCTGTGACATGGAAAACTGCATATTACTCTGTCCAGAGCAGATCCAGACATCTCCAAACAAGACGTCATTCAGGGTGACCTGGGCGAGTTTGCTCTTCACTGTTATAGTAAATGGGCCATGCTGTTCAATGGGTGGTAGCTTGATCCTCCATACAGCCGTCCCTGCTACTGGCCCCTTCACGACTACGGAGGAGGCGGATGCTACATCTCCTATTGTTGCTACAACAGCCTGTCCTATGGTGCTTATATCATCATAGCCCCAGATGATCGCCCTTTTAGGAGCTTTCTGTAGAACCATGTGGTCTCCATAGTAAGAAGCGAATGACAGTGGCGTTGGGGCTCCTACGATAGGAAATAAAGAGAATAATATTAAATTCTCCCTAAATGGCATGCATGTAATCGATTTTCTGGCTGTATGGTGCAGATCTGGCAATTTTACGAAGATCATTTCATTTTTCCATCGTAAACCAAACTGATTACCGTTCTGGGTATTTTCAGAGAAGATTTAGGTCATTTTTTTTATGGGGTGAATGGGGAAGTCACTTTTCTTGCAACCCACTAATATATTAATACATTAAGCTAAAAAATAAGGTCGATTCACACCAAAAAAAATGTGATTTTCAATGATTTCTTGATTCAGGGCCTACACCATAATAAAATATCATTATTGTGTAAACAAAGGCAATGTCTAACCAGCTATCAAATGGACTATTTTGCTAAAAGAAATATGTGACCGTGTACTGTATCATATATGTGAGGGCCGGCAGATTGGCACTCACAAATTTCACACTAGGGGGTGGGGGGTGGGTAGGGGTTGAGAATCTTCAATTACGAAGCTAGTACCAGCCTCAGTTCAACACCAACAAGATAAATACTGGTACATGTATCGGTAAAATGGAGGCATTCAGTACTCAGGATCCCACACTGGGGAGAAATGTACATGTATATTGAGGTTATGATCATTGGTGGGCATGCCCATGTGGCTGTGGATTACTAGAGTGTAAGATTTTACAAGACCTGAAATTTGTTGGCAGTATTATCTAGTTTGATGACTTGAAATACAGTAATTATTAATTCAGATATTCAGAATGTTCATAGATTCCGAGGACTTTGATTTACTATTTCACCAGGGCTGTCGTTCATGAGACACATCTCACTGCAAAGACAACAAGAGCCCAAGGGGCTTCAATATACGCCCGTATATCTGGAATTACATTGGTTCAAATTTCAAGGTTGTTTAATAGCCTTGATTCCAATTGATCTAGCAATCCAGATCGAGAAAGGTCTACAATTTTTTGCTTATGAGAATGTAATATATATCACATCTTACATTGAATGATAAACTAAAATGAGCTTAACTCTTGGTAACTAGTTGACCTTGAAGCAAGAGCTGAGAGCTCACATATCCCACACTGAAATCGACAATAGTCAAACACAAGAAAATAGTAGTAGTTTTCCTGCAAATGGATTCCTTTCAGACGAGAGAATTTTCCATGAAGGAAGAAGAAAGTGATGAAATAAACCTTTGTTCTCGAGTTAATAAACAGGTGTGAAGTTCATAAAGGACTCCTCTCCCCGTTAAATTAGTAAATGTATGGTTTAACTAAATGAACAGTTTAACTAAATGAAGCGTTTCAAACATGGGAGACAACTCCGCAGGACAATACCATATAAATGCAGGGGAAAGAACTTCGAATATTCCAACAATATTCCAACACATTTAGTCAGCTAAGCTTGATTCACAAATTGATCTCATATGTATGGCTCCACTTTGCCATGCGAGTAAGGTATACTCAAAGTTTAGTACCAATCCATACCTTAAAACTAGAGCTATCGCATGGACATCAAATGTTAATGGATGAATGGACAGAACGCAACATCACATTACACGTCCTCGTCTTCGACAGGCATATGAAAATGTGACTTTCAATGATTTCTTGATTTTGGGGTCACAGTGACCTTGACCTTTGACCTTGACCTCAATTTTGGTACACAACACATCGTCTTCCCTCAATCTATCAATGGACACAAAAAATCATGATTTTTAATGATTTCCTGATTTTGGGGTCAGTGACCTTGACCTTTGACCTTGGGCTAAATTTTGGTACATGACAAACCGTCTCCCCTCAATTTCTCAATGGACACAAAAAATCATGATTTTTAACAATTTCACGATTTTGGGGTTACACTGACCTTGACCTTTGACCTTGACCTACATTTTGGTATGTGACACATTGTGTCCCCCTAATGTATCTACTGACAAAAAAAATGTTATTTTTGATAATTTCCTAATTTTGGGGTCAGTGACCTTTGACCTTGACCTAATTTTTGGTATGCATCACTTCATTTCCGCCTATTGAATCCACTCACAAAAAATTAGAAATTTTTATAACAATTTCCTGATTTTTCTATCACACTAACCTTTGACCTCTGACCTTGACCTACATTTAATATGCAACACATCGTTTCCCCCCTAGGGCATCCACTCACCAAAAATTAGAACTATAGATAGAAAACTGTCAACGATCAATGATTTCCTGATTTTTGGCAACAGTGACCTTTGACCTTTGACCTCTGACCTCGACCTCAATTTTGGTACGCGACACATCGTCCCCACCTGGCGTATCCACTCGCAAAAAATTGCAACTGTGGATAGAAAACGTTCACAGATATAGACCGGACACGAACACTTCAGTGATTTCCTGTTTTTTAGGCCAGTGACCTTTGACCTGTGACCTCGACCTTCATTTTGGTACGCGACACATCGTCTCCCCGTAGAGTATGCACTCACCAAAAATTGGAGCTGTGGATAGGAAACTGTCCCAGATATAGACCGGACACGAGAACTGGACAGACGGACAGACGGACGGAAACCGCCATCACATAATACGTCCGCCTTTTGGGCGGGCGTATAAAAAGTAATTAGGTCGCAAGCAATGGTGAGGCAAACAGTCAATATTGGTCGCTGTTTATTGACAGTTTTGAGATACCCATGTACATGTACAACTGGCTCTTTTGCAGCATTGGGGGGGCGGGGGCTCAAAACCAGTGGCTTTCCCATGTGGGTTTCAATTTCTTATTTCAAATTCAGCTTTCGCATGAGATCACGATGTTCAGCGTGATTTCACTGAAACATTATCAACGGGCCTCATATGTTCAATTAGCCAATTTGACATGGCATCGTTCATTCCTACACTTAGCCAGGAGTCCTCTTCATGAACTTACATGTACACTCCGGGATCACACACACGGCATGGGTCGTTTCGGCTCTATCCGACAATAAAACAACTCTGTCTATTAGATTTATCGAGTTCGGCAAAGAGTTTGTTTGCCATGAAGAGCTCATCCATCTGCAATCAGTCTTCGAACATCAAGGGTCAGTTGAACTTCCGCCATTATCTACTTACGGGTCACGTGATCAACAACGTATCGGGGTATCACATGACCCGTACGAAGATAATGGTGGAAGTTCTCTCAACCGGCCATTGATGTTTGGCCGTTGATGGATGAGATCTTCATGGCAAACATACTCTTTGCCGAACTCGATAAATCCAATAGACAGAGAGTTGGAATAGGAAACATTTAAAAACAATGTTTGTGTTTTTTATTAAAGCAAACCTTCTATTACAAACCGCCATTATTCTCCTCTGGAGATCTCATTCGCAAAAGAACTAAAAGAGTTAACTCCCCTGATCCTGGGTTACCCAGGCAACGTGTTCCACGCATGCGCCCATTGATCCCTGATAGTTCATATTTTCCTGCCGCAGTAGTTGGCGTGTTGAGTAACGACCAAGGCGTGTGGGGAGGTAGGGTGGGTGCATCCTTTGTAATAGAAGGTTTGCTTTAATAAAAAACACAAACATTGTTTTTAAATGTTTCCTGTTTTTGCATTAAAGCTTCCCTTCTATTACAAACCGCCAGACTACCGACAGAGATGGTTGGGTCGCCGGTCGATTAAGTCATAACGCAGCCATGCGGAACACGTAACCTGAGTTGAACTCTGTATTTAATGTAAAACCACATAATAACACCAAGCCGTAATGACAGGCGAATAGGCATTATGAGGAGATACGCAAGACGACTTAGTGAGGTGGAAGGATCCGATCCGTCACTATAGACCGTTTGCCAAAATGGTGTCTTATGACATAATACGTCTTGCCGCTCCTCGTAAGGCCTCTCCGTCTCAAGGATGAAGATGCGCTTACCCAGAGTGCTCTTGTCTTGATCTTTCCGCTCCCACCTCTTCTTCTTGGTATGAATTAAAGGACTACATGTTGGGCAGCCACTAGAGGGCCCAATGTAGTCACTCCATCCGCCTGAATGGATAAATCTCTCAAATGATGACTGGTAAACGTCGAATTTGATCGCCATGAGCATGCGTTGACAATGTCAGCGACGGATAAGTTCTTGTTAAGAGGCCAAGACGCAGCCAGTGCACGAATTTCATGCGATGACACCGAGGACAGTAGGGGAGGACTGTCGATAGCGAGTTCATACGTCCACTGAATAACCTTCTTCAACCATGAGGCTATGGTGTTCTTAGTGATATCCGCTGTAGCATTAGGTTTCAGAGATAAAAATAGCAGACGTCTGGTGCCTCTGTTAGGGTCTGTGCGATGAATGTAGTGACGTAATGCCCTAACTGGGCACAGACATCTGTCCTCGTCCAGATTCGAGTCCAACACGTTGGATAACGCCGGAATGTCGTAGAGACGCTTAGTGTGTGGTCCAGGAAGTGTTCGTTCGTTTTTCGCAAGGAATTCCGGTGTGGGACGTAAAGAGATTCTTGACCAGTCCTGAGTCCATTTTAGAGATTTCCTTCCTAGGGCATGAAGTTCGGAGACTCTAGTCGCCAGTGCCAACGACATCAGGAAGGCCGTCTTGTAGGACACTGCCTTTATAGTTGCATCTGCTAGTGGTTCAAACGGAGGTCTTAGAAGAGAATTCAATACCACACCAAGGTCCCACTTTGGAAGTAACTGTAGTACTCGTCGAGATTGGAGGGCGAAGGCTCTAAGGAGTGAGGAAACGTCCTTGTCCTGTCCAATATCTAAGTTGATGGATAGACGTAAAACTCTAGATAAGGCGGACCGATAACCCTCTATCGTACTGTGCTGAAAATGTCTGTCTCTATGTAGATGTTGGAGGAAATCAGCGATTATGGGTAGAGATGCAGTATCGGGATTAAGTTGATTGTCTCTGCACCACGTTCTGAAATACTTCCACTTTGATTGGTATACTTGATTGGCTGATTTCCTGTTGTCCTTGACCATCGTTTGTGCAACCTCCGTTGAATATCCTTTCGTTCTGAGGGAATGCTCGATAGTCTGCAGGCGTGTAAATTCATCCAGGCCGGATTCTCGTGGACAACTCCCTGACGATGCTGGCTGAGAAGGGTTCGCCACACTGGTAGCCGCCGAGGCGTGTCTGTGAGTAGCAGTAGCAATTGCGGGAACCAAGGTCGTTGAGGCCACCACGGAATTATCATGATGATGATACATCGTTCCTCCGAAATTTTCTTGAGGATCATCTGAATCAAGGCTATTGGAGGGAAGACGTAGGCCAGTAGACCGTTCCAGTCCAACGACAACGCATCTACGGCTAGAGCCTGCGGGTCTGGGACTGGACTGACAATGCATGCTATCTGTTTGTTGTGCCTGGTCTCAAATAGGTCTAGTTGAGGTTGATCCCAAATCTGTGCTACGCTTTGAAAAACCTGTGGGTGCAGCATCCACTCCGTCTGCAGGATCTTGTCTGGTCTGGACAAGACATCTGCCAGAACGTTGAGTTTCCCCGGTATATATCATGCTCGTATATGGGACTGATGAAGCTGAGCTAGCTGCAGTAAGTCCAATGTTTTCAGGAATAGTTGATGTGATCTCGTGCCGCCCTGCTTGTTCACATACGCTGTTACCGTCATGTTGTCTGTGGCCACTAGAAGAGATGACTGGGATATGTGAGGTAACCAGTGTTGGACAGCATGAATGATGGCCAACATCTCGAGGACATTGATGTGAAGTTGGGCTTCCTCCTGGGACCAGCGTCCGGCAACTTCCCAGTCCCCCATGTGAGCTCCCCAGCCCATTAGCGATGCATCTGTGAAAAGATAGCGGTCTGGATGAGGCAGACGAAATGGTACCCCGATCATCACATTGCGTCGATGCTGCCACCATCTGAGATGTGTATGTAGATCTTGTGGTACTGGCACCATCAGGTTGTCTGTTTCCTTCCGTAGGAACGGCTGGACATGGAACTGTACATGTCGTACCTGTAGTCGGCCCCACGGTGTCAAATCCTGTGTTGACGTTAGGAGTCCTAGTAGTACCTGCCACCGTTGCAATGGTTGGTATTGTGACGATAAGAATTGTCTTATTACTTGTTGGATTTTGTTCCATCGATCCTCCGGCGATAGGACTATGCCCCTCTGAGAGTCGATGAATGCTCCTATGTAATGCCTCAGTTGAGCTGGTTGTAGTTCTGATTTTTCCGGGTGAGGGATGAAACCAATCTGATGTAGGACCTGAAGGACGAAATCTGTTTGGGCTCTGAGAAGACTCTCGTCCACGGACCACAGCAGGCTGTCGTCTATGTAAATTTCGATGTTGATGCCCCGTAAGTGAAGAAACGAAACGATGGGTTGAGTAATGCGGGTGAAACACCACGGGGCGATGGATATGCCGAAAGGAAGAACTTGCCACTCGAACCTCCTTCCGGCGACGGCGAAACGAAGATAACGTCGATGAGGGAGTAAATGGGAATATGAAGATAAGCGTCTTGAAGGTCGATGGATACCATCCAAGTCTTCAGTGGGAGTCAGGACCGCAATGAAGGGATGGACGGCATCTTGAACCTTGGAGGCGTCGCTAAATAGTCTCTGTTTAGACGTCGGAGACCTAAAATCATGCGGAGTTGATTGGAGCCCTTCTTTGGGATGAGGAACACTGGACTGTAAAACCCGGGAGTGTCTTCGTCCTGGCTGAGCTCTCGTATGGCCTGTTTCTTGATTAATAACTGAACTGAAGAGATTAAGGTCTGCAGATGTTCTGGTCGAATCGGGAATTTCGGGGGCTGTGGATACCTGATGAGACGTGGGAACTTGAGGAATGCGAGATGAAATCCGTCCCTTGAGGTTCTTATGGCCCACCTGTCGTTGGTAATGGACTCCCAATTCTGCCAAAACGTCTGCAGACGTCCTCCGACGGCCGGATGCTGAAATTGATGAAATGGAGGAATGATGAGATTGGATGAAGCTGTCAGTTGATTAGTTCCGGTGTCCGGAGTCCCGTCCCCTAGGAGCTGGGGGCTGGAACTGAGGTCCACCACGTCGTTTGCCTTTACCTCGAAAACTGCCCCGTTTAGGCTGGTCACTCTTGGTGGTCTTGGTAAAGGTCTGTCCAGATGTCTTCCCCTGACCCTTCGGTCTGCTGAACTTGTCCAGAGTGGGGCGTTGTTTCGCTAAGACGTCAATGAGTCTGGAAGATCTCTCATCTTGAACCTCTGATCTGACAGTCTGGATGGCATCGTTAAACAACATATGAGAAGCGAAAGGCTGTTGTAATAATGTTGTCTTAGCATGCGGTGTAATGTCTGTCTTCAGTTGTTTTAAATGCGCCGATCTCCTAGCCTGAAGTACGGTAGAGAAGGAGAAAGCAGCAGTCTGCATGATGTGGGCGTTGGCTCTGTCTAAGGAGTCGAGGAATCCCTACAAAAAATCGACCTCATTCGTCATAATGGGAACAGCTTCCTTCTGTTGAGGGCGTTCGCCAATTTCTTTAACGAGATTTTTCATTCCAGCGATGAAATAGTCGGTGTAGGACGTAATCCGGTGCTGATGTAGCATCATCTCCTCAACCTGTAATGCCTGTAAGACGGGGAGGTCGATGATGGACGGCTTCGGTGTCAAGGAAATAGTACTGATGTCACCATCTACACGTGCTGGTTTATCCGGTAGTAACCTGCTATGCAGTATATACAGCTTGAAGACTCCCGGACGTTTGGGGTATACAGCATTGGAAGTCAACTTATTTTCCTCATACTGGTCCAATAATCTTTTCCACTCCGGCGATGGGGGAAAAGTTGTCGGGTCGCCTTGGTCTACAGTAGGTAGATCTTTAGCAGAAGTAGAGGCTGCCGTTAAACGCTTCTTCCTTTGAGCTTGGCACTTCTCATCCTCAGAAGGTCGGGCGATGTTGGGTTTGAGCTTATAAATCGCCGCCATCTTGGTTTTGAATGGAATAGCTTCCTTCTTGTCCGAATCAGAGTCCGACTCCGGAGGTGGTGATACGGACAAATCTGCCGAAGGAGAACGACTACGTCTACGTTTCGGGGGTGGGGAAGTTGAAGTAGATCGAGATCTGTGACTTCTCTCACTCTCCGAAGATTTATCCGAAATTTGCGTCTGAGGCAACGGCGTGATTGTGGGCAACGTCTCAGTGCGTGTTCTCTCTTTACGCTTCTGTGGGGATGTAAGAACAGCTAAACTGGAGTGGATAGCGTCGGATTCCCGTAAAGTCCGTTTCCGTTTCGGGGAGGTAGTCCGGTTTTTGGAAATTTCTTTTAGTGTAGATTTTTCCACCTGCGCATGATGTCCACTCGTCTCAGTTGGCTGGTGTCGTCTGGGAGTACGTGATCTACGACGGGGCTCACGTGGGTCCAGAGAAGAGAAATTTCGATTCCCAAACCCTGGCCATACGGGACTCTGTCGCCGATATCCGGGTGGACTACGGGAACGTGACTGATAACGGGGACTCGTCCGAATAAATTTCTCCCAGGGTTCCCGGCTTCTATGTGTGGTCGTATCCCGATCTCGATCTTCTAACCGGGAATGGCGCTGATAAAGTCGAAAATCCGAGTCCGGGATCCGGATCCTCTCACGATCCGGAATTTCGATTCGACGACGATCCGGGCTACGGGAACGACGTCCGGGACGAGGATGGCGATCTTTATCCCTGGAATGATGATGACCGGAACGACCATAACAGACATACAGCCCGGAGTTCGAGTGTCCGGATTACGGGAATGTTCTCGAATATCCGGGTCCCGGTCTGTATTCCGGCTCGATTTTCCGGGCAGTTGATGCTCCGGCTCCCAAGCTTTAAGCTGTACTGTAGCCGGTTTCTTTACTTTAATTGTAGAGTCCGACTTCGGCGCAGAAACAATCTCAAGTCCGTCCGGGGAGTCCGGGCTACGGGATGATGATGTCCGGATCCGGGATGAGAAAGTGTCCAAATGTAGCGGGTCCGGGTCCGAAAGTTTGACGTGGGTCGTCATCTTCTGAGTAAGCTCCGACTCGGAATGCTCCTCCCGGCTACAAACGTCCCTGTACTGCGCTGGGGGGTCCTTGTTACCGTTGGTAATGTCGTCAACACGATGTGAGAGGGATTCAAATGAGAGGCAAGAATTCCCTGTAGGAAACGCTGGGCTGCAGCTCTTCTTTTCCCTTTCAGTCGGTCAACATTTACCGAAGTAGCAATAGCCGTAGACTGCATGAAGATCGAATACCTATGCCACACTGCGTCGTCCCAGTCCACACATTCACTGCAAGAATTGCTTTGTGTACAACTCTGCGGTCGGCAAAGATGGCACGCAGAGTGACGATCTGCAAGCGACCTGTAAGTTTGGCATATAGTACAACGATCAGAATGTGGAGACGAAGGAGTGACTACATCAGACATAATGCTTACCAAACCTTCCTACTCTAAATATACTTTTACTACGCTAGATTTCAATAAATCACAGCAGAGATCTTCAAACACGTCAGCTACGCTGGCTTGCAAAGGAAAATATGAACTATCAGGGATCAATGGGCGCATGCGTGGAACACGTTGCCTGGGTAACCCAGGATCAGGGGAGTTAACTCTTTTAGTTCTTTTGCAAATGAGATCTCCAGAGGAGAATAATGGCGGTTTGTAATAGAAGGGAAGCTTTAATGCAAAAACGGGTTGTTTTATTGCCGGATAAAGCCGAACGCCCCATGGAGCCATGTGATCCCGGAGTGTACATGTAAGTTCATAAAGAGGACTCATAGCTAAGTGTAGGAACAAACGATGCCATGTCAACTTGGCTAATCTTCAATATCCATCTAGAAGATCAGTGCAGTGAGAGCTCGTGACCCCTAATCCAAATCCATCTATCCCAATTAAAGTACAGAAGAGTGTTTACATGGTGTTTCAGAAACATAAGTGGTGTTCATAGTTTTG
>JAVTVY010046340.1:0-20463 GCA_036873755.1 Hanleya hanleyi | reverse complement strand
ACCACCACCATAAACGATTACAGGGTGTCCCATAATATACCACCACCATGGAAGATTACAAAGTGTTCCATAGTATGTAGTCTCCTTCCAAAAATACCTTATTTTCAATGCACGTCTGGTTCTGAAATAGGTTCGACACAGCTGTGCAGAGTGCATGTGAATCTAAGACACTGCGAGACAATGATTAAAACTCTTATAATATATAGTATATAACATTGTATTATAAAATAATTAGATATAAAACAATACGTTCAGGATTGGAGCCAACTAAAATAAAGGCATGGAGAAATGATTAAGTTAAAAGCAGCATTACCTAACCAGGCTCTAGACGAAATTTAACAAATTTGCATGTGTATTGATAGACCGTCCCTTTACCTTTATATCGCCAGATTGAACTCTGCATGAAAAGGGGGGAAGGATGCCGCATACCGACAAAAAGTCTTATGAAACTACCCCCCCCCCCCTCCCGCCATGTAACTACAGAGGTTTTGTTACGATGCCCCAGTCCTAATTCTGTATGAAGGATTTCAGTATTACTTATGTCGGCATTACACCATATCAAGAAAATAAGATATCCAATTCACCACATCACTGCATACAATGCTCAAGCGTAAATTGACATATACTTTATCTTAGCATTAAAACAAAAACAACTAACATTGCGTAATTCCGTCAACCTTCTTACTTCTTAAACCAGTCACACTTAAAAGTTAAACCCGGTTGATAGCGAAGCCGTATATGCAAGCACGTTGGTTGCTATACATGGGGGACCGGGCGGCATGGGAGGAGTTGGTGAACACAGAAGTGACCTGGATAATTTGTGCCAAATCCTGAAGTAAAATGTAAGATAAACTGATGAAGCATCTAGTGTAATAGTATTTATATATTCAGTAGCATATAACACACGTACCATGTAATCAATCATTAATACATTGAAGTAGCAGTGCCTAGAGCATTTCAGCATGGTGATATAGTCTACATGCATCGTCTGAATGTAGTAGACCAATGCAATTACGGCAATATCTTGAGAATTGAACGCTTCTTCTTTTCATGCCCCTCATTGTTTATGAAAAGTCAACTGTATAATAAAGTGAAACAACAACAAGCATGATTAATTAATTACCGCATTTTGGGGTGCAAGCGACACAACGGTACTGCCACGGATCTTCTATCAAATAATGTAGACGAATTCCAATTTGCCTTTAAATCATCAAGAAAATTGGATTCACAGTGCGAACAAAAAATCACACTGATGAGGGACTAATACAAAAGCGGAACATCAACAAATAGTCACGAAGAGGGATTAAGTGGCTCGATCGGCGAAAGTACATCCATATGGGAACGCCGATACAAGCTTGAAGTACGACACTATATATCCAGTTGTTTCTCCAATGAAGACTGATCATGCCTATAACAACATATAACATGCGGGATATATCACTATTCATAAAAAAAAACATGGAGGTGAATTACCAAACACGGATACTGTCCCAAAGTTGTGAACTTGAAGGACGTTTTCTTGTAATTTCAACTATTTATTTTGAAAATCTGGATGAATATGCAAGCATTAATGTGGTCAAACTATGACATTTCTCTGTTACTCATCTTCGATCTTCTTTGGTCAGTCTGATGAGGGATATCAAAATAGCACAAACTAATATACGAATAGCTAATATTCCTACAATGCATCGTTACACAGCTAGTATGATTCTTGTTTTTTTTTCAATCAAAACTTGTATTATTGGAATATATATTGTTACAGTTTATCCTGGATTTCGATGCAATGTTGACTTTGAGCTTTGAGCCGGTGGCAAAAGATTGACCGTTTTAGGACGACACAACCTATAAACTCCAAACAGGTTAGGTTCGAACAGTTATTACATAATGCGGTTGTGAAATGCTTCAACCAAATTCGCAATACAAACAGCTCGTCAACATACATTTGACATATGATATATGTGTATGCTGGCGTAGAGTGTATCGACCGGATCGGAACTTATCAACTTCAAACACGAGATTCGAACATGTACATGTATTATCCAGAAAATTGTTCTAGTCCGAACAAATACGCTTGAAAATTCTATGAACAATATTTGCAGTCTCTTCTGGTTTGGAAGATTTCATCCACATCCGAACATCCAAACAGTTATTTACAAGCATTTCAAACGTATATTATCCTAAAACCCTAGCTGCAAACATCTCGAATATATGCTTGTATGCTGATTCCGACAAAATTGAAACATATATGAGCTCCAAACATTTCATTTGCAAACATTTTAAATATTCTATGTTCTGCATCGGTTATCCGAATCCGAATATACGATGTGCAGATATTCTCCGGTGCATTCAAATATTTTAGGTGTGGAAAACTATGTTCGTACCCAAATGTACATTTCTAGTACAAACATTTCAAATATACGCTGATCTGGCACAGTTCAAACAATTCAGAACATATAAGCATCAAACGTTCTATGTGGTAACATTTCGAATATTTGCCGCTGTGCATCGTCGTGATAATATTTGAAGAGCTGAACACCATACATGTTAGTTACGAACATTTCATATACGGACTGCTGTTTCGTGATTTGATCTAATCGAAACACATGAGCTCCACACATTTAAGGCTGAAGCATTCCAAATATATCCTGACGAAGAGTGGTTCACCAAATCTGCAATCAGTTTATTAGCATTCCATCTAGATTAGAAAATATATGCTTCTCAAACACTATGAAAAAAACATTTCAAATATATGTTGAGACAGAGAAGTTCAAACCAAATCCGATTATACAAGCTCCAAATTGCTCTAGTTCAAATTTCGGAATATACGCTCATGCAGATTGGTTCAGTAAAATCGAAACATATAAGTTTCAATCATTTCTGTCAAAACATTTCATATATTCTCCGGAGTGAAGCGGATTTGTTTAAATCCTAACATTTAAGCTCGTGCAAACATTTTAAGTATAAGCGGGTGGGTATTGGCTTAACCATATTCAAACATATTTGCTTCGAACCGTTTAGGTACAGACATTTCAAACACTAATTGGCGTGGCCCAGTTCAACCACACCTGACCATGCGAGCTCTAAAAGGTGCTGTGCATGAACGTTTCAAGCACTTTCTGCTGCAGAGTTGTGTAATCGCACAGCAGAACACCAGCAATTTTATTTGAATCAGCTCCAAACATTTCACCGGCAAATATCGCGATGTTTTTATGTGCAAACATTTCGAATATATATTACTGTAGATAGGTTCAAACAAATACGAAAGTATAAGCTGCAAACAGTTGTATACATTTTAGTTATGAGTTGTTGTTACGCGTTTTATCCAGCTCTAAACATCTCAGCTGCAAGATTTTCATTACGCTTATGTAGACCGGGTTTATCATATCCGAACAACTCTGATGCAAACGTTGCATCTACAAACACTGCGAATATTTCAGTTGCGTAGCTGCTTATCAACATCAGAAATATGAGCTCCAACCATGCCTAGGAGGCCTACTGGTACTTGAAATACATACATACTGCATATCTTGCCGCATCTTTGTGTTGCAGATCATCGACATGTAGAAAAGAAAAGTTCACAGATCATATGTACAAGCATTTTAAGCATGAGCTGGTGTGACACTGATAAATCGTATCAGACAATATAACCACCGCATGTTTCGCATTTAAAATATTTCCATGTTTAGAGCGGTTTGTCCAAACATTTTCCGTACAAGAATTTTCAAATATTGACATGGTTGCCTGCATTGACGTAATCATATTCGAATATATAGGCTCCATATACATTTCAAATATATGTTGGTGTAGAGCGGTTCAACACAATCTGATACACAATCTCTAGTACAGATATTTGGAATACTTGCTACTGCAGAGTTGTTCAGTAAAACCCAAACTTTTCATTTAAAACATTTTATATATTCCGCGGTCTGGAACGGTTTGTTCAAGTCCGAACATATAAAGCTCCCTATATTGTATGTACAAACATTTTAAATATATGCTGGTGTGGTTTGACTCAACCATGTCGAACAGATACGCATCAAACTTTGGTATGTGCCTTCGTTCGGCAGTTCAACCAAACCTGAATATATAAGCTCCAAACATTCTATATACGAATATGTCAAATACTTGCTGCTGTAGAGTGGTGTAATCTTATTCGAAGGGTTGAACACCAGAAATTTTAAGTATGAAAATCGTCAATATTAACTGGCTTGGCTCAATCCGAACATATAGGACCCAAACGATTAATACTCCTGCATCACAAATCTAGGCTCATGGAAATTTGCTGAACCAAATCCCCCCAAACCTGCTGCAAACGTTTTATCTGCAAACATTGCGAAACATGAGCTGGATTTGCGCGATTCAACCAAATCCGAGCATTTCAGCTCTGAAGTTCTCATCTTCAAGGTTTTCCATATATGCTGATGTAAACTTTATATAGCGTGTCCGAACGGCTCTTCGGCAAACAATCTGTGTACATGTACAAACATTCTGAATATAAGTTGCATAGCGGTCCATCAGAGTCAGGACATATTAGCTTCATCAGTCTTTCGTAAAAGCAGTTCAAATATACGCTGTTGTAGGCTGGCTATACCATATCCGACCGCATCTGATCTAAACATTTCAAAAATAAAAAATAGCCTGTTTTCCTTTTCATCCATATACAATCTATAAATATCAAACATTTTGTTTCAAAGCAGCTCTTTCAGAAGCCTTTTCAATGTATGATGCCTTCGAGTGCTCTTCAAGGAAAGTCAAAGCCATACACATGGTGAAGATCGGCTTGTCTGGCGTTTGATCTACCAAACTCGGAATATATCATATATCACCGGGAATTACTAGTTTATCAACATTCTATTACAATCATTTCAAATATTTACAAGTGTTGAGCGGTTTGCCCAAATCCGAATATACCAGCTTTAGACAATTTATGAACAAACATACCAATATATGCTGGTGTGGATTGGCTTAACTACGTTCGAGCTCCTCATATTTTATGTGCAGACATTCAGAGAACAAAATAATGTGACGATTCAGATGGCCCAAATGACCTTCTGACCGTTTGGTGTATGAACGCCTCAAATACCATATGGTATTGTGCGGTGTAATCATAGCAACCCCAAGATTGACATAGATTTACATGCGTTTCAGGTATTTGGTGATGTAGAGTGGACTAACCAACTTCAAAGTAGCCTTCCTCTTTATCAAATAAATAAATCGATTATTTAATACTGTTTTGTTTCGATTCCTCTAGATCAGAAGGCATAAGCCTCAAAACCATGGTGTAAAACATTTCAAGGATATGACGATCTGAATCTGTTCAATCAAGCCTAAAAAACTGTTGGTACAATTATTCAATATATTCAGTTATTCAAATGATTTTTGTTGGGAATTATTACCTTCAACAGTTCGAATGCATTTCAAATATATAGTGTGAATATGTAGTGTGAATTAATAAAATTTGAATATATCAGCTCAAAATATGTGTACACAAATATATACAGATACTAAACGTTTCTACCTATTTCTGAAGAATAAACTCCGATATGATGACATAATATTTGCTGGTTAGATCGTCTCGTCTCAATCCTGACATGCTACACTGAAAAAATAATTCTTAAAATTTAAGGAATATTCCACGACTATTACACCAGCGAAATATTTCTTAAAATTCAACAAGGAATAGTCCGTAGCATGTTATGGAATTTCCTTAACATGGTAGGGAATATTCCTAAATTATGTTAAGGAATATTCCGCTGGTGTAATATTCGGGGAATATTCCTTAAATTTTTGATGGATTTTTTTTTCTGTGTATCTACCCACTCAAAGTGTATATATATTCTTTTGTTTACAGTTGTTACAATAACCCAACCCAACCATAAAGGCCCTAAACATCATATATACAAACAGTTCATATTTGCTGGTATGGCGCGATTTCTCTTAGGGACGTCGAACCCTTCATGTGAAAAAAAACTATCTTGGGTTAACTATTAACTATAGCCTTGAGGAGGGAGTGTGCCTCACTCCAAATTTAGAGCTAATGAGGGCTAGCTATAAACTGCGTTCCCAAATTAAGAGAGAACGTGTTTACACAGGATGTTTATACATCCCTCCCGATGACTGGTATAGGGTTAACCACATTCGAAATATCAGCTTGCAACATACTAGTATTCCAAATATTTGCTAATATTTTTGGAATCGTTTATCAAGTTTCGATTATAAAAACTCCGAACGTTCTGTTACACATATTTCAAATGCAATCTGCTGTGGCTCCCTATGGCCTCAACCGAATACCGCATCGAATAGGTGTGTGTATGAAGCGGTATCGGATCCAAACTTTATACAAACTACTGAAATCTTTCCTAACATGCAGCTGTTCTCTCAGCTCTTGATATATAAGCTTCACGCAGTTTATGTACAACCCTCTGGTACACATCGCTTTAACCATTTTCAAACATATTAGCTCGAAACATACAAACAGTTCAAATACGGTCAACATTCGGTCAAGTAAGCTCCAAACAATTTATGTACAAACATTTCAAATAAAATCTGAATGCATAGTTGATCAGGATATGATAAAATAAGTTCGAAATACTTCCTTTGCATTCAGGAACAGATAATCTCGAAACACTGTTGTTGACAACTTTGTCCATATCCGTGCTAAAAACGCACAAATTTATCTTTGTACAATCATTTCAAATATTCTCCAAATGATCCATGTTCTAATATTTCAAATATTGACTGATATGGAACTATTGGTAAGAATGTAGCAATTCTGCCTTTAGCGCCAGTAAGGCAGCAATATTGCTCTATGCGAGATCGGGCCTATCGTCCGGTGCGATTGAGTGTTTCGTGTAGTACCGACACAGCATGTTTACAGAGAACACTCCTGGGGAACTGCTCCAAGAAAAGTTCTGGCTGAATTTGCGCAATGTATTCATCCTCTTCATAGGGCGGTGTTTCCATATAGAACGTCAACATGTCAGCCAGACTACAAAGACATAAAATAAAAATTATCGAAGTCTTGTCTCAATATAAGATATTCATCATGGTCAAGAAGCACATTCCCTGTTGTTCATTATTGTAGCCTGGGGACATTAATAACAGTTTAAGCACATTCTCGTTGTTTAAGTGCACGGAATCTACACTCTTAATGCACGGGAAAGAGAGAGAGAATTAAGGTTTAATGTCGCGTTCAGCAATATTTCAGCTATATAGTGACGATCAAACAAAATTCTAAGTATTCAAGCCAATAACTTAGTAATCCAACACATTACAACATACACACATTAACACTTATGAAGCACACCGATTTCTTTCAAATAACCCAAGATGCAGTCCTCTCTCACTACTAAAAAGCATCTCTTAAAATCCTAAAATATATGCAGTCGATAAGGATATGTTTCACTGTGAGATCTTCGTGGCATGGAATACACCTTGGGACTGGCTCTTTTTTTAGTAAATATTCTTGAGTTAATCGTGTATGGCCGATTCTACATCGCCTGATCATGGCTTGATCGAAACATTTCCGGCTGTTCAAATGGGTATAGCCTACAGTTTTTTTTAACTAAAGTTTGTTATTATTCACAGCATCCCATAAAGATTGAAACAGCTGTCTCACATAAGCACAGATAGATGGTCTGAAATCGGTATATGGGATCCCAACAGGATCAATCCCATCATCTAGGGCTGCCTTATCTCATCATCTAGAGTTGTCATAGCGAAACAGCTCATCAATTACCAGTATACGAGTTGTCAGAGCATTTCCATCATAGCTCTCTAGATTTGTATCTAATACCGCTTATGCCGGTGCTAGGGGCCGTGTGGTCATATCATCCAAGTTGCCACATGAACAGGTACAATAAAAGCGTACCTGAGATACAACACATATCACGAATTGTTAGATTCTTGGTATGTGCTTTAGAATAGGTTAACCAGAGGACTATTCTGTGAAGTCATGTGACGCAGTCAGTATGTCGGCACCTCTTCCCACTTCCCTTATATGTGTTGTAATTTTTCCTGTATATGGCGAGATTCTGCTGGTGGACGTTTCGTCCCCGAGGCCCGCCCCCTGTACAGACCTTTTGGTCTTTGATATATGTTGGCATTTGTGGGAAGTTGATGCTGGGTCGACATCGGGCCTTACAGACTAGTCTTTTGTGTTAATTGCCGTCATTTACATCTGACGACGATACAGCTCACCAATCGCCAATGTACGAGTTGTCACAGCGAAACAGCTCACCAATTACCAGTATACGAGTTGTCAGAGCATTTCCATCATAGCTCTCTAGATTTGTATCTAATACCGCTTATGCCGGTGCTAGGGGCCGTGTGGTCATATCATCCAAGTTGCCACATGAACAGGTACAATAAAAGCGTACCTGAGATACATCACATATCACGAATCGTTAGATTCTTGGTATGTGCTTTAGAATAGGTTAACCAGAGGACTATTCTGTGAAGTCATGTGACGCAGTCAGTATGCCGGCACCTCTTCCCAATTTCCTTATATGTGTTGTAATTCTAACAGCCTCAGTATTTCTTTTGATGCCAAACAGTCATAACTACTGTACAATGCATACATTTTCGTTCGGGTAGCCAGGTACTAGGACGACCCTGATACTAATAAGGTGTTCCATTAATTGTTCTCAAATGTTTACTACCGAAAATATATCGGTTTAATTCCCAAGACCGCTGTATATTTTTTTCTACAACAGATTACACCGGATCATGAACGTAGTAAGGTACTGTGTTCAACTCTGCTGATTGGGTGGGCATCCATTTAGCCTTTAAAATTCCGTGTCAAGTACTTTTATTTTATTCTTGAAAAACGTCTCTCAAAGTCCGGTTCTGCCAAACTATTGCCTTTTCTGGTGCCTGGATTGAGTACTCTTTGAACACACATCAGTCGCAAAGTTATTTCTTGAAGCAACATTTCCGTCTGAGGGAGAGCCACTCGTGGGTGAATTGTTTATATGCAGAGATATATTTAGCTGCAGCGATAATTTAAAACTTATGCGACGTTGTTGATAATTTGGTCGAATCACCGGTGGATCAATAATGATTATCGCATTGTACAGGTTTTTTGTTCTACTGGGTTTCCGCTTCCCGTGAACAGCCGGGTTCAGTTATAGGGTGTCCACTTGATATATATTGCTCTTGTGATATGACAATATTTCCAAAAGTAAAGTTTTGAGCATTATATATTTATTTGCGCTCAAGCAATAGATACATTACTAGATGTCCCTTCTGTAGTGTTGCCTCACTCCATGAATTAATAATGGCTTAAATAGATACAGTCGATCGAATACGATCGAGGAGGAATCCCGTATGCATGTTAAGTAAAGAGAACATGCATTATTTGTGAAGAGAGTAATGACGTAAAACGTACGAAAACAATGTTTCCATGCGATGCCGTAGGCAAATCGGCGCAACAACATTCCCGAACGGTAAGTTGATGGAAGGTACTCATCCCACCAAATTGGGAAAAGATCCGTACGAAGCGTGAGGTGCGGTAAACTGTAGTGTGTTCAGTTAGGTGAATTCGGTGAAGTTCTTTTTTTTACATTCATGATCAAGCAAATCTCGTTTTTTTCTTCTATTATTTACTTTCTCACAGGTTGGTTATTAAACGACATGAAAATGATCAACTTAGCCACGAGAGTTTTTAAGTTTGAAAACGCAGTACACCTTTTTATCTTCTTTTTTTCATTTTTTGCAAAACTTCTACAGATCACGAAATTTTGAAGCCCTGGTCACAGAATTGGCGAGATGGAGCCAAAAAATAAAATAAACAAGAATATTTTTTCGACGAGAGTTATCTCCCTTTGGCCTATTTTCCAAATTTACTACTAGCTCTTGAAATCCTCCGAACTGAGTCGAAAATAGCTCTATTTATCGCCCGGGTGTCCGAACACGCGCCACAGAAGGCATGTTTTCGTCCGACCTCTCTTAATTAGTGCTTGTCCGAATTGACCCCTATACCTGGGGTGAATTCGGACGATTTAAGACTTAATTTGCTTAATTAACACTTATCCGATATGGACAATATTTTAAGAGTTTAAATATCCATGTAAACGTCATTAAATATTTGCGCCAGATATGATCAAATTTTGTAGAAAAATGAAGTGTGGATGAGAAAAACCTTCAAATGCGTCCCCAGTTTACGGTAAGGTATCCAATATCATTAATTTGGAGAGAATCCGTTCGGATTTTAAAAAGTTACTGCCCGGAAACACAATTTTAGCTTGGCCCAAAGGTGGCGCCACCTATAGGCGAATTTGCACGAAAAACTATCTCAACCACAGATAAACCATTCATTTGAAAAGAATACGTTCAGGTTTTCAAAAGTTGCTGTCCAGAAACACATTTTTCACAAAACGTTATCTTGATCCACAGCTTGTCCCTCAGGATGAAAAACAATCCCAAGCGGGATCTTCAGCCAGAGTATCCATATATTAAATTTAAAATGTTTCTATTAAGTGTTTGAAAGTTTTTGTCCGGAAAATCAATTTTTAATTGGCCTCCAAGTGACGCCACCTCTATGCGGATCAGCAAGAAAAACATTGCCAAGCGATGTATTTAGATGAGGTGACAAACTTGAACAAAAAATCGGTGCAGGTTTTCAAAAGTTATTGTCTGAAAACACTATTTTAACTTAGCCCCCAGGTAACGCCACCTATGCACGAATCGGTACGCAGAACAATCTGAAGCAAGATCTTGGGACAGAATCCTTCAGGTTTTCGAAAAAAATGTGTTCATTTTTTCGGAAATGAAATTTTAACTATATATCTAAGATAAATAAAGATGTCCCTAAGATAAATGGGTCGTCACAAAAAAAACATTCACCAATACCTTTTCGATTACAACCGGGTAACAATTGGTTTCAAGGTAATCCGGGTATTCTTGCTCGATTTAACAAAACGATTTAGTTCAGTTTGTGGTTCGACCGCATATCAAATAGATGCTGTGGGCCTTTTAAGATACAAACTATTCAAAAACTCGCCGTCAACCATTTACATTGATATGCACTATACATGTACATGTTATAAATTATGGTAGTTATTCAAAGTAAATATAATGTCATGTGTGTATCTCATGTGCACATCTTGCATAATATCGTACCTTAGTTCTTTAAAGTCCATATAATCCTCTGCCGACTGATCTTGCGGCTCTAGAATCCTCAACAACAGGCAGTCATGAAGCTCTTGTGTGAAAATCTCCATTCGATCCTCATTGAGCTTACTCAAATAGCTGGCCACCTCACCAGTTTGTTCGTCGGTCAGATCACACTTAAACTCTTGACTGGAAGTCTCAAATGCAGTCTGAGTTGACAAATATATATTGAAGATATATGACATCATAAAATTCCCATACGCACATGCGCAAAATCATAATTCCCTTCAAGGGGACTGATCGAATTACGTGTTGTATTAACAAATAGTATATAGATTTGCATCGTGGCATACATATGTGTTGATTGCTTGGTACTGATCAAGTTACCGATACCGCGGTATGCATACATATGTGAAATATTGGTAACTATTCCGAAATGATGTGTCGTACACATGTCGGTCGGGCAAACACCACGTGATATATGACCAATTATTTCCAGGTCCGCTAAATTTGGAAACAACAATTGTATCAGCATAATTAACGCCTGGTAAATGGTAACATTGAGAAAACTAAGGGATGCCTTCACGACATGCATAGCTTGGCACCGACGCATGCATATATGCTGATTGCTTGGTATTGATGAAGTTATACTACGGTGTATAGGAAATATTGTCATATATTCCGAAATGAGGTACACTGAATACTTAAGTATTAATGTTCAAGTATACACACCTGCCCATATTCTGTCAAGCGCCTTATTTTTTCTAGCGAAAGGTGAAGCCAAAGGGACTGTACATTTCGGAACTGGCAGTGCTTCTTGGCCTATATGAAAAGGGACGGAGAGTTAAAGATATGTACAATGCAATGCTGAAATACCTGTGCGTATTGTTTAATGCTACACATCCCCGCCTGTGAAAACATTGTGTACCGGAGCGATATGGTACCATGCCGGTGACTAGCTATTTACGGTAACGGTATCGTGGCGGTACCAGAGCGGTCCGTCAGTGGTTGTGTGTCCGCTCTAGTACCACCACGGTACTGTTAAGGTGACACTGTTGTTACCACTACGGTACCTTACCGCTCTGGTCACAATGTTTTCACCGCCGGGGAACTTAGGTGTGTGCACACAGATGCAGGGTTACTTTGATATACAATTGGTTATTTATTCATTTCGCGAAAGCATTATTTCCATATCGCGCATACCCATCCGATATATATAACTGGAGTCCGGAATGAGAATTCGCTATTATATGCATGTTATTTGATTCCGTGGTTTCCCCTTTCTTCCCATATTTCGTAGCATCAAAGACCAACACTTTAAATATTTTCATCTATATAGTGTCACAAAATGTAGAATACTAACCTGCATGCTCACGAGAGGGGTCTTCATCCGTAATGTATTCACCATAAACTCATCCAGATTCCCAGTTGGACTTCTAGGTGCAGAAACCAAAAAACTGGTAGCAATATCCAGATTATCCAATGTGTCACACACGTCGGCCAAGGTAATGAGGTCAAGTGATATCTGTCTCTTTATACCACGTCTCATGGGTACCTGTGTTGTGGGATACAGTTATATGTATTTGCATATGAAATGATACATGGATATGAACTTTTTTATAGAATTAAGTATATGTATATAAGCTTATGCTAGTCGACGAAATAATATCATACCACAATGGAAAGAGTTGGATGATGGTGGCCTGAGGAGTTGAGCGGAATTGTCTCCATGACGAAATGTATTGAGGATGAATGAGTGAATCACTTCTTTTGGATGATGACCTTGTCAACAATGGAGGCATTTCTGAACAGGTAAGTTGAAGTCTTTGTCAAATAAGATCTGAACATTTCAACACAGCAGTTAGGACATTTTTACATTACCAACATCGCTTCTTATACTGTCCTGAAGATCATATATTGGGAATAAATGTATTCAATAATATCGCTGAATATCGGCGACCAGCAAATTAAGGGCATAGATATATTTTATTTTATTTTCATGTTGTGTTGTTTTCATGTCTAGTCGATCTCTGGTAGTGTTGTTCTTCTTTTGTAGACGTTCACTTACAAACAGCCAAAATACCATTAAAATGGAAAATTCGAGGACTGCGCAACATGTCAGGGCTCTCCGATTGCATTCCCCAAATTTCAAAGAGAAGCGGGATGGTTGCAGGGGCTTTTTTATCTTTAATATAAAAGCTTTGTCTCCGTCATTTAGTATTCAACCGCCGCCCATTAAATAATTCCCGCGTCAATAATTCAAAAATCCTATTTAAAAAACGACATTAGGATCAGCTTCAATGATGCCAGCAAGACATCATGATGATCCAAATATATCAAATCCGTATCAGTATCCATAATCCATATGATTTTCCTTGCAAATTCGTTATCTAGCGTATGACTTATCTCAGTCACGCTATGAGGATCTTCAAAACATAATGTCAGAATTTATTTGTAGTTGGGTCAAAAGGATCGAACAAGTTTGGGTCAAACTGGAATTTGGTCCAAACTCTTTGGGTCCGTCACGTCTCTACCCCTGAATATCTTCACAATGTGGTCTTAGTCCAGTCAATACAGCTAAATTCTCGCCAAACCCACCACTAATTGCAACAGAAACGAAACCTGTTGGAATGTGTTCAGGTTGATACCCTTGATGATATATCAAAAGTCTTCTAATGTCTTTGGAGTGGAACAATATTATTTTCACAGTTTAAGATAGCGTATATAATCAAAATTTATGAAAATTGCGAAGTACAAAAATAGCCATTGCTCTGCCTGTGGTAAAGCTATCAACATAATTCTGGTGTCTATACCTATGTTTATAGGCTCTGTCTCCCACATGAATGTGTTTTTTAAGTGATATAGGGGCTCCTTATGCCATTTTAGAGGGGTACCCTACCCCTGATACCCTCAGATGGCTATGTCCCAAGTTTTATTTTCAATTACAGATGAAGTTTGAAAACAATTACTGCTCCCCAGGTGTCTGTATCAATGTATGGCACCACTTTACACTGAAGAGATTAACTAATTAAACAAGTTCGGCCACTGCAATACCACCTGCAGGGGTATCTTCAGATGTCATTGCTTAGTCCGCTAGTTCCGGTATTGACGTCTCTACATCCACATCTGATTTGGTGGTAGTCCCGTTACAATGTCATGCGGGGAATACCCTTTGCACCACCAGCTCCACTACACCATCTCTACATCGATGCGTCCGAGATAGGCTGGGGAGCCCATCTAGACGACCTAGAGATGTCCGGCAGGTGGTCGACATCGGATGCCAAACTTCATATCAACCTCATGGAAATGAAAGCTGTCATCTGTGCAGTCCAGCATTGGAGCCCTCTTCTGGTGAATTAGTCTCTTCTCATCGCAACAGACAATTCGACCGCCATTGCTCATATCAACAAGATGGGTACCACCGGATCCTATCTAGCATTTCGTCTGGTTTGGACCCTCTTCGACTGGGCTCTACAACATTACTGCCAGCTTCGTGCTTGTCATGTTCCAGGTCGGCTCAATGTACTAGAAGATCGCCTTTCTCGTTCCGACACTGTTCTGCAGACCGAGTGGCAACTGCATCCAAAAGTCTTCCAACGCATCACCAGCATCTGGGAAACCCCTCTGATCGACATGTTTGCGAAGAGGAACAATGTACAGCTTTCCATATTCGTCAGTCCGGTTCTGGACCCTCGAGCCTACGCCATCGATGCTCTATCGATCAGTTGGGACAACTTCCTTGCATATACCTACCCACCCATTGCCCTACTGCAGGAAGTACTACAGAAGATTGTTCAACACGACTGCATCATTCTTCTCGTTGTTCTGTGGTGGCCCCGTCGACCGTAGTTTCCGGCTCTGATTCCTCTACTCACCGCCCCGCCACGTCACCTACCAGTTTGGGCCAACATGTTAAGCCAACCTTGCGAGATACTCCATCACAACCGTCAGTGCCTCAACCTACACGTTTGCAGACTATCCAGAGTGCGCCCACAGACCAAGGATTTCCAGCAGATGTTGCAGAGACGATGGCTTCATCCAACCCATATTCCACATCACAGCCTATCAGTCTAAGTGGAAATATTTCGTCTCGTGGTGTCGACGTCGAGGTTAGATAATTCATGTAGGAAGCTATTGTCTGTGTCTTTGTGTCGTTGAAAAGGCACAAGTCTAGACACATTGTTGTCCCCAGACTTGGCTATTGTATGCATTGTCTCGTGATTCTTACATGGAGTATGAACCACGTCGAGGGCACTATTAAAGGGTACCGGTCAGCCTTGGCCCGGATTCTACGGTTATCTGCGGGCATTGCCATTAGCCTGGATCACAACATCTCTGCTTTTATACGTGCCTGTGCTTTACAGTCCCGTCGGAACCGTCAACTATTACCGAAGTGGGACATTGGTGTGGTTCTCAGCCCATTCCTTCGCCCACCCTTTGAACCATTACAGTCAGCCTCTATTAAAGCTGTTTCCTGCAAGATTGCCTTCCTTGCGGCCTTCGTCCTGGCGTCTAGAGTATCCGAGCTTCATGCCTTGGAAAGGAAATCGATGACTTGGACGGCAGATTCCGCCCTGTTCCAGAGTTCGCCAAGAATGAGACTGTACGTCAAGGACCTTGTGCTCAACGTCTGTATTCCGTCCCTGCATTACCGGATTTTGTCCTGGCCTTGATGTCGACATCTTACTATGTCCAGTACGAGCAATACGTCACTACCTCACCCGTACCGATCCAATCAGAGGTTCTCGCCGACTACTGCTTCTCTCTCTTCTCCCAAAGGTTACTCAGGCCATCAACAAGAATACTGTGGCCTCTTGGTTGAGGAAGACCATTAAGTGGACATACGAAGTCGCCCTCGACGCTCCCCCACTTCTGGCCTTTGCATCTTCCCATGAAATACGAGCCATCGCCACATCATGGCCTTTATGGAAGAACGCATCGCTGGATGACATTGTCCAATCCTGTGCTTGGAGTGCCAATTCCACATTTACGGATTTCTATCTGAGAGACCTGTCAGTACAGACAGATAGATTGACCACGCTAGGGCCGCTCGTAGCTGCCCAGCATGTGGTCGCGTAGCTTTCAAGAAAAGGATGGGGGGGGGGGCAGCACCGATCAAAGGCCGACCGACCCGTCTGCCACTAGCGGACTACAAGCCAGCCAGCTGACAAGACCCCGACACTAGGTGAGTATACATTCTGTTTAGGTACTTTTGTGTCGGACATTCAAGAATTTCAAGGAAAGAAATTGGCGATTAGAGCATATCTGTTGGTACTAGTATTCGGGTGCATAAGTCCGGTTTTTACCCTTCTTACCGTTTTACTAGTAATTGCCTCTTAGCCCCTACAGTGCTCTAGGCCAAGGGATACTAACGGGTTCAATTTATGGTACCATATATCTCTGATCATCTCAGCGGTTACTCTACACTTCAACAAAGTCCGAGGCCCCTCCACCATACTGTTGGTAGTGGGACATAACAATAGCATGTGTAGATTTGAGCAATAAATATTAAACATTTATAAACAATGTTGGTATTTATTATCAAATCAAACCTGCTATTGTTTTGACTGCTCAACCCAGCCTCCCCGCACTCTTCTCGGCCTTTTACGCATCACGCTTACAGGCTGCAGTAGAAGAAAAAGAAAGTGGGAAGTGCGTCACGGGCGCATGGACAGAGTAATCTATAGCTGAGGCCCCAGAGGGTGAGAACTTTTAGTCTGCAATAGGATCTCCATAAGAAGATAATGGCAGGGTAATATGTTGCAGGCTGTAGATTGGGGTTGGAAGATATCGGAAGGAAGACTAAAACCAGTGATCTCGGACCTTGACCCTGCCCCCAATCACTTCTCCAGCTTGTGCGATGTACCTGCAAGACAGGTTGTGGAACATTACGCTGTGGGTGCCGCCGAAGTGTGCCGCCACAGGAATGTACAACTGCTTGTTCTGGATGCAGAGGCATTTGTCAAAACATGACGAATAATGACTTGGACGATAAGGAGGGCAGTGGAAGTGAAATGTGATTTCACGAGCATGTTGCAGTTTCTCCCTGTGATTCGATACTGTGAACTTCCGTTTTCGGTTGGTGTACTTACGATGAAGCTCGAACTTTTAAAACATGTTTGTGTGTGTGGGTGCGGGGTTACAAGGGGGGAGGTACCGTGAATTTGGGCCTTAGAAAACTCACAGTAATTTAGAGTGTGTCGAAAGGAAAGTTTGACACAAGAAACATTGGTAGAGACACCACGTTTGTTGGAGTACGATGAATGGCTGAGAAGTTATGTACATTTGTTATTCTGAGTTGTTACGCAACATGATTGGGGTAGGGGTACCCCTATATATGGCCTAAGGAACCATGCAACAGCCCTTTAAATACTTCTAAATGAAAGACAGACCCAAGAAATATAAAAGACACCAAGTTTGCTGGGAAAGTGGTGGGTCCTGCTGTATATTGACTGGACTATTACACTGAAACAAATATAAACAATCAAGGAATAAAGTAAATAACAAGAAAAGGTACGCTCGAGAACATTATTTTAATAATATAGAATCATTATTAGAAACATCAAGCCAAACCGACTCTAAAACTTTCTGGAAACTTGTTAAAAGCTATATGGGCACATGTAAATCAACAAATTGTATACCCCCATTATATGATGAGAATAACTTTACAGTCTTGTCTGATGCTGGAAAAGCTAATCTTCACAATCAATATTTTTGCTCCGTCGCGGACCTGAATGATTCTCTCGACGAATTGCCAAGATTAATACAGCGCACCAATGATAAGATAGAAAATATTCAGATCTGTATCAACGATATCATTGACATAATTAAATATAAAATCCGTATCGCTGATCAGTATTCTTAATCCATAATAATCCTTGTAAAGTCGTCATCTAGAGAATGATGTATCTCAGTCACGCTTTGATTGTGACTGTTCATATGAACACCATGAGAACCTTGAAGTACATGGGTTCATACGGCTTCTAGCCCCGGGTTAAGCGGAATTAGACACAAGTTACGAAACGTAACGCCATAGATCTTGCACGCTACGTTCGTATGTTGCTATCAGCATGCGATATGTATCGCCAAATTTGAGAAACTTTGAGTGGAGGCGCTTGTTGGAATAGCCCTGTTTTATAAGTTTCTGCAACAATATTTTGTGACGTTGATTAAAATCGTCACATTTAACACAGAATCTAGCAAATGCTAATAGGCGAGATATGTATACGCCATATACGATGTCGAAATTGTAATCATCTCTTTCGTCATAAAGTCGACGAGAGAGAATGCCCGGTTCATTTTTATAGAGATATAGATCTAAATATGATGTGCCTGCAGGGTTATCTGTAGTTTCCTTCAAATCCAGTGAAGGTGGATATATATCCTTCACTGCGTTATTTATATAGCGATTATCCACAGCGAGAAGATCGTCTAAATAGGATTGGGGAATAAAAAGGAACGGGCTTTGAATGGATCGGTTTTTGAAAGCGCCTGCGTATAGTCATATTCATAAGAGAACAGATATAGGTCAGCCAACAGGGGTGCACAATTAGTATCCATTGGAATACCTATATGCTGCTGATATATTGTGTTGCCAAATTTCACATATATATATTTAATGAGGAATTCAAGCATCTCTATAAACAAAGAAACATCCCATGAATGATATCTATTGTATGTAGTAGAGCTAAAGAATGCTTTATGGTTTCCGACATTAATATATCTGCGATCAGTTTTCTTGAGCACAGATACTATTAATGAACTTAGACGGTCAATAAGGTCCTGATGAAGGATTGTAATATAGAGAGTCGAGAAATTCCATGTGGATACATGTCTGTACGGTATGTGACCTTTAGCATCAAGTTCTTCCGTAAGACATTTTGAGTTTTTCAATATCCACATACACTCAACACCAGAGTTCTTAGAAATAGTGGCGCAATACCTTTCCCAAGATGCTTTTACCTCCTGAAGGGCCCTCGTCAATAGTGTTGAAATACTGATCAGCGATACGGATTTGATGTTTATCATGATGTCTTGCCGGCATCATTGAAAACTGTTGACCGCTTCTCTCTTGCAGGAAACAAGCCTATGTTTATGTATACTATGATTGTCTTTTTGAATTTGGTGCTAATACTGTTATATGGAATATGGAATAGGTCTTTGGATTATGGACGCGGATATTCTCTAATGGACGACTGCTGAATTATGAATGACGGACCAGACGATTGTAATTGAAAGAAGCTTGGTGCTGCAGCTTCTAGAACCAGCTATGAATCTAGCTCTGTATGGTGATTTATGCATTTTGGGAGTCCAGTATACTTTAGGTATGTTGTTATGATTGGTTGGAAGACAAATACCTCTTTCCCTGAGAAAACGTTTTGTGATTGTTAACTAAATCTTCCAGAGTAAATGCAGTTTGGGAGTAAGAAGACGTATTTCATGATGATATGTCTATACTCAATTCTTTAACCAGCACCTGGTAATAGTAATATTTACATATGAATATTATATTATTTGGAGCTTTGTCTGCTGGGACTATGACGAATTTACTCTGGAGGTTTGCTAGAACTTCTTGCGAATTGAGGTTTCTCAGTACTTGTTTTGCTTGGGGAAGAGTACTTCTGTCAATATGGTGGATTGTTTCACCGACCTTGCTCTTGGTGAGGTCCAGCCAATCAGCGAGTGCTGTAGGTTCAACTTTTTCTCGCTTAGACCAATCAATAACGTACTGTTCCAATGCAGACAGGACTATCTTCTGGTCGGCCTTCAGATTTATTTTTCTCGGCTCTCTATATTTAGGTCCTTTCATCAGGAATAACTTTAGGTGCTTATCCTTAAATCACTTTCCCCAACTCCATAGCTATCCTGACAATTTTGCAGCCGTTTGACAAAACAAAAATTACTGTCTCCAATTGGGGTAAGATGCCGCTTTTGCTCGTTGTTTTCTTGTATTCTGTACAATGACACCAATACTGTCCTGACAAAGTTTCATAACATTTCGGTCAAAACGGTGACCGTGCATGCGGGCCGGACAATCAACCTAAAAAACAACAACAGGATATTAAAATTACACTCACAGTTTATAGTGTGTAAAACTAAGTCAACTTACATGCTCGGCTTTCTTAGGGGCGTTCCAGTTCGCGTAAAGTTCCTGGATGATGATAACCGTTGAATCGTCAGCGTTCAAGGCGTCAATATCTGGAGTCCTTGTGTTCCGAGCGCCAGCTTTCACGATGTCAGTGTTCTTGGAGTGAAGAACTTTAATGTCCCGTTCGCTAACGTTTGTATTTCTCGGAGTTAGGGCATTACTGTTGGAAGATTGCGTGTCCACTTCGTTAATGAGGGTTGAGT
>JAVTVY010046339.1:0-20836 GCA_036873755.1 Hanleya hanleyi | reverse complement strand
AATCAGGAGTGTGTATTTTAAATCTTCTTCGTGAAAGAGCTTTATACAGCAAGTACACAGTTTCTCCGAAGAAAAATTCCTAGAATAATTTTTTTAATTATAAAATTAAGACTACTTTGTCCAATGTATACAGTATACAGTTCCTATCAAATGCATATGTTTGCAGATGTTTTGAAAACGTATTTCAGCTCTCAGCAAAATGCACCTTTTATACCTTTCTACCTATCTTGAATTTTCCGAAAATAAAAAATAATTTATCGAAACAAATAATTCTCGCTTAAAACACGTCGTCTGTGATATTTGTGTGATTCCAGAGACTACAGGATACGAATAGCGAAAAATAACACGCCAAAAAAGGTATGTTTTAGAGATGCTCACTTGAATGACTCGGTGCACAATGAGCTTGGAGTTTCAATTGAAGTCCATGTTGACCACATGCGAATATCAGCCTCCGTGTACATTTTGTTGAGTGAGCCAGTGTTATACAGTCAATTGGTTCTATAAAAACTATTAAAGTTCCACGAAAGATTAATTCAAAATTCCACAAAAATGTAACCAGAATCACCCATTGAGTTCGCTTTAATGGAAACGAGAATTGAAGCAAAATTTAATTCTAGAAAAATTCGACCGCGCTATTCTTTGAAAACCAGCTGAATGCCGCTGATAGTATAAATTGGGATCCAAGTAAGTAATGCAACAATTTGGAGATGTACTCACACCACAGTTCTCCATTCGTTATTTTTGTAATACTCAATCATGCTGCCAATTTGATGAGAGTCAACTTGAGCGAGTCTTCCTTCTTTCTCTCTACACACATTGTTAGCCGTGTTCCATGAAGTTCGCTGCGTGAAAAAGGTGAACAAGGTCCTTTTGGTAGTCACACCTAAAGTCATGCCACCTGAAATATAATAAAAAACGAGTAAAACCAAACCAAATTTCCATTCAATGTTTGGCAATTCAATTTTCCGTCAGTTTCAATAATATCATTCTCTTTGTCACTTTATGGTAAAGAGAAAAATACCGCGAGCTTTTGGATTTCGCTTAAAAAGTTTATTCGTCCTCATATTTACTTCAACTATGGATTATGAAACTGCAAACCAATCCATGGTCATATTTTGTTTTTTTTTTTTTGCTTTTCACATAGAAATATATTAAGTGCTGCGCACGACCAAACCAATCGTGGAGAAATAAATCCAAAACCTAAAAGTACATTCAAAGATTAAATGCAAAATTTTCGAAACCCGTGATCAAATCATTAATACGAATCGTTGCAATCAAATGACGACATACAATGTTGATCGGTAATTGAAACCCTTCTTCTTACATTGAAAGTTTTTGAAACTACCGCCGGTTTGTTTTAGCCATTTTGTTTTGAAACTGGGAGAATATGTCACTGGCATAATTCGGAAAGTCAATATAGACTGTCATCCGCACCAACTTGACTTCTAGAAGACAACTACAGTGTAGGCCTACTGATTTCTTCACGCTGCGTATGTACGCGTGGTATGTCCTTTTTGTCCCCCGCCGCAACGCGGCCGGGGACTTTAAAATGATTCTTGCTTCTATGTGTCCGTGCATGCACGGACATGTCCGTGCAAATACTTCGTAAGCAATAACTTCTAAATGCTTTGTCGGATTCCTCCGAAATTTGGCATCTGCATTCTTTGCGACAAGACGTCTCTTGGTATTACGTTTCAGCAAGATTCGCCTGTAGGTGGCGCCACTGGGGTCATGGTTCTATGTGTCCGTGCATGCACGGACATGTCCGTGCAAATACTTCGTAAGCAATAACTTCTAAATGCTTTGTCGGATTCCTCCGAAATTTGGCATCTGCAATCTTTGCGACAAGACGTCTCTTGGTATTACGTTTCAGCAAGATCCGCCTGTAGGTGGCGCCACGGGGTCTTGTTCCAATCTTTAGTGCATGTCCGTGCATGTCCGTGCAAATACTTCGTAAGCGATAACTCCTAAATGCTTTGTCGGATTCCTCCGAAATTTGGCATCTGCATTCTTTGCGACAAGATGTCTGTTGGTATTACGTTTCAGCAAGATCCGCCTGTAGGTGGCGCCACTGAGTCTTGTTCCAATCTTTAGTGCATGTCCGTGGATGTTCGTGCAAATGCTTCATAAGCGATAACTCCTAAATGCTTTGTCGGATTCCTCCGAAATTTGGCATCTGCATTCTTTGCGACAAGACGTCTGTTGGTATTACGTTTCAGCAAGATCCGCCTGTAGGTGGCGCCACTGGGTCATGTTCCAATATTTAGTGCATGTCCGTACAAATACTGCGTAAGCGATAACTCCTAAATGCTTTGTCGGATTCCTCCGAAATTTGGCATCTGCATTCTTTGCGACAAGACGTCGCTGGTATTACGTTTCAGCAAGATCCGCCTGTAGGTGGCGCCACTGGGTCTTGTTCCAATCTTTAATGCATGTCCGTTCATGTTTGTTCAAATTCTTCGCGAGCGATAATTTTCGAACAATTTGTCGGATTTCTTCGAAATTTGGTAAATGCATTCCAAGCGACAAAACACCGTTGGTGATGCGTTTCAGCAAAATCCACCCGGAGGTGGCGCCACTAGAGTTCATTCCATTATTCCATGCTGCAAGTGATAACTTTCTGGGTAACATGAGAAACGTTGCGGCTCATCGGATTCTTCTCAAATTTGGCATGCATTTACCATGACAGGAGCTGTTGCTTGGGATTGCCTTTCGCTCACTTGCACTCACAGGTGGCGCCACCTGGTGGCAACATCACAAATTCGTTTCCGGGTAATAACTTGAGAACTGACCATCGGATTCTTCTCAAATTTTGTATGAATGTACCGTGACATAAGATGTCGCTTGATAATGCATTTCACTGACTTGCGCCTAGAGGTGGCGTCACCTGGTGTCAAAATCTAAATTTGGTTTCTGGGCAATAACTTGAGGACCCTCATCGGATTCTTCTCAAATTTGGTATGCAGATGTCCCCACGATATCATGTTCCTTGGGATTGTATTTTTCCCGCTTCTGCCTACAGGTGGCGTCTCCTGGTGGAACAATTTGTTTCCGGGCAATAATTTGGCAACTGCTCAACAGATTATTCTCAAATTTTGTATTCATATGTGACCCGCCCCAAATAACATGAACACCGGTGGGCATCTAGTACCGGCAATAACTTGAGGACCCCTCTTCAGAGTCTCAAAGTTCATATGCCGATACCATGACATGAGATGTCATTTGGGATTGTGTTTTGCCTGCTTGCACCTACAGGTGGTGACTCTTTGTGGCAAAGTCTAAATTTGGTTTCTGGGCAATAGGTTGAAGATGCCTTCATATTCTTGTCAAATTTAGTTTGCAGATAATATGCCATGAGTTGTCTCTTGGGGTTGCATTTCGGTTACATAATTTTCGTGCTACATGGTAAAGAAAATATATTACAGTAGCAATCAACATTCAGTCAGCCATTCGGAGTTGATCTCAAAACCTGGGAAGGTGGAAAGACCCCTCTGCTTCTTACGCCAGTGAAGTAGCTGTTGCCATCCTCATGAATATCTTCTGAAACCGACAGCGCTTATAAATATTGCTGCCATTTTGGCGGGGGACCTAGCATCCTCTGGCTGCTTGTTTTAAACAGATATGGAAAATCAGCTTAACTGTCCGTTGTGAACCACGATACAGGCATATAGGCCTACATTTCAGCGTTTACTGCGATAGATTGTTTTTTCTCGTGCACATTTTTCTATGCTCAAGTTAGACACAATACTTTAACTGGATTCATTATGTTGCCCCTCTACCGCTTATTGATCTTTATCTTGAAAATCTTCTCTTCAATAAGACATCTGACTTTCCCGAGATATAATCCTACTTCCACTCTCATAAAGACCTGATGCTGGCATTGGTATATTCAGATTAACGCTTAGTCAAAGTCCCATACCTCAAGCACCTGTCATTCACGAGATATCGACTATTTCTGGTTTCGATGACGTCACTTCCGGCTGACCTATTTCTTTCGTGAAAACGCTCTTACTCTAATCTTAAGCCCCAGGAAATCCCGCTCGTACAGGGTTCAAGAGCTCGTTGTCTACACTATGAATGGCGTGGTATTGATCGGAAATAGCGAAAGAGAGCAATTTAGGGTGCGGAGTGTCGTGTTTGAGAAATTTAGGGACTATATGGGCTCTGAATGTGCAAGGCGTCATATTGAAGCGCTCGTGGAGTAGACTACGACTGGGGGTTTGTTGACCGGAAGATGCTTGACCGTGCACATGCGCAGTCGGTGAGTAGTAGAGAAAGAGGTCATTTTATGGGTGCGGTAGACTACGAATGGAGTAGTTTTGACCGGAAGTAATATCATGGAACGCATACGCAGTCGAGGAGTAATGAAGAATGATGGCATTTCAGGGATACAACGGGGAGTATTTCGATGATCTAGAGGTTTAACCTGGTCGACATGGGTCGTGCATGTGCACATTTTCATCTTCAAACATACGAGTGGATGCAGGCGATAGGATGTAGAGGACAGGGTATGGTGGGTCTCTCTAGCCTGACAGAGTTACCTCCCCCAGGACAAAGGGCAATTGAGTGAATGAATGAAGAACGAGTGGGTGATCCAGTGAAGAAGCATTAGGCGAGCGAGCGAGCGAGTGGGTGAGTGGGTAAGTTAGACGTGAGTAAGCGAGTGAGTGAGTGAATGAGTGAGTGAGTAAGGCGTGCCCACCACCCGTTTTAACGCCCTAACGCAGGGAGTAAGATTCGAAAACACACACACACCCACCTAGTCCGTAATCTCTTAACGCCTTAATTAGAGAAAGAGAGACAAGCAACAGCAAACATATTGCGTATAGCACATTTTATCCCCATCACCCCAGCCTGGGGAAAGCCCGGCGCACACGAGAGCTATCAGCTGAGCTGACTGCCTCAATTGCTTGTCAGCTCAGGGGCTAGCTCTCGTGTGCGGGCAGTTTTTGGTGAGTTTTTAGCATCGTGAGGCCGGGAAAAAGATATCAAACTTGTTTGATAATTTCGCCTCGCAAGGTCAAATCCTCAGCGTGTGCGGCGAACGCAAGCCAACAGCTCAGCAGTTTTATTGGACTGGTCAATGAATCGCGTGTTATTTTCGCGCGATTCATAAACACGACTCTTCAAAATGGTCTTGAAGAAGACGTTATGATGAAACCGAAATCAATTTCGTGAAACTTTTGCTCATCGTGTGCGCTGAAACCACAGGGGAGTTAGCCCCTGAGCTGACAGGCAATTGAGGTCGTAGCTCAGCTGACATCTCGCGTGTGCGCCGGGCTGAAGCTACATTGGGTGTGTTTACAGTTCTCAAAGCTGCTGTGAGCAAAGGACTGATACTTAGGAACGGCGAATACTTGAGAACGTTCTATCATCATTCCTTTAACGTTTGTGTGCTATATGTGACATAAGAACCCTATCCATTCATATTATGAGTCACGAGATCGAACTCTTCAGCCACAGCATTCGCAAAACGACGCCATTGCACATGCGACATTACACTGAGGTTAGGCAAAGAACCATTTGTTTACCTTTGCATTGCTGTATTATTTTATACGCTTGCTTTTACAGACGACGCCTTCTGTTCACAAATGCCCATTTAACTTCCAGACAATGATATCTTCAAAGTTTTTGGATTTTCAGTATTTTGAAAGTCACTATGACAACTATTTTCCGATTTTAACAGTATTCCCAATGTTAACTCTATCTGGCCTGGGGGGGAAGCCTACCAAATTTTCTGCGCAATCTCTGGAACGACAAAAAGGAGAGAGCTGAAACTCCGTGACTTTATAGTTTATCATATTGGGATCATTTTGAGCCTATCTGCATGAACCCTCGAGCAGGGAGTCATGAGAAAATTCAAAATGGTGACCACGTGGGGTACCAGAAAAGTGATGTTTTTGTCATATTTCTTCGAAATTTCTGCTTTTTTTCATTTCATATCAGATTAGTATTTACTAATTTATCATGCAGTGTTTGCGGAGAAATTGCATGCATAAAAAATTCGGTAAATCTGACTGAAAAATCGACCTAAAAATGCCGCTTTTGAAAATGGAGTTTCAGCTCCTTAGCTCAAGGGGTAAGAAAAATAAGTAGGGGGGCCATTTCGGTCTGGGGTATGCCCCCCCCCCCCTCCCCAGGCCACAACACGTACCAACAAGATAGGGTTAAAGCAGTGCCCGGTGCTTAACCTTGGAGCGACGTCAAGTTGGCATTGACGTAGTTTCGCGCCTTTTGTGACTAGAGAGATCGACCTCGGGTTATTTCTCCGCGAAATTTGGCCTAATTTTACCTGAACTGATGTCAGGTGTGATTATTCACAAGCTCATACTCAGTTTTGTCATAATATCCACATTACTACTCACTGTTGAGAGCGAATTAATGAGAGAGACTTTTCTAACATCATGACGTTTTGAACAAAGGAAGCGGGACAAGGGAAGTTAATCTCGATGACCTGTGTGAAACAGCCCCCCTCCCCTCCCCCCCACCAATCTATCTATCTATCTGATGTTTCTCAGAGTTCCAACACGGGATCTTCGAAATTTTGCATTTCACAGATGGAAAACAATATGAAATTTAGGCAATTTGTATGGCAAACTTACCTTGATGCAGAATAATCAGAGAGAATACCAGGGTCCCACAGGAGACCACGACTTCCATCATCAATAACGTCTGAACGTAAGACAAATGCCAGTTCTATTAGACGGGAATCTCAATCGGACTACCTGTAAAGCCATTGTTTCGATTATATTGAGCCGTTCTTTCGATTATTTTGATAATTCTGTTCAGCGTACTACCTAAGGCATACAATGTTCAAGGCACGTTTGTCTATCTATGGAATGAATGACACGTGCGTCAGAGTTCCTTGTCTGGGAGGATTGATACATTGAAAGGAATTGCTGAACTCGATGAACGGTACCGGTAACCTTTACAGACAATATGTGTTACTTTGTGTATTACTCGTTACGTACCAACAAAAATTCTGTCAGTAAGAGCTCAATTTCCGTTGCTATCGATTCCTCTCTCTCTCCCTCTCTCATGACCGGCTCGAACATCAGAGTTTACTTTCGCAAAATTGATCCAGTAAATTAGAAACTCGAGCCTCAATCTTGACGACGGGCGAAGAAAGTTCTTCGCCAGATTCCCACGCTCGCACACAAACCCAGTTGAATCCACGTAAATCGCCCAAAATCACCCATAGCTAACATAGTTTTTACGGTCTGTGTTGGTTTTATGATTAAACGTGAATATGAACAAAAGATATATATACATGAACCAATCAAAAGCTCTCTTTTTGGAAGACGTTATGGGATTCTTTGAATCTCCAAATGAACGTAATGTATAATGCATGTTAATATAATGGCTAAATCAGTATGAAAATGGCGCTGACAGTCAATAGATATGAGCTTGTTCAAGATTATTCGAACATATGATGGAGTAGTGGAAGTAATCATTTGTTCCTATATATGATTGTACACCTTTAATATCATCCAGAGACACTCCCGGTTATGGTTGGCACAAGTGAACAAAATTTCACAAATAGCCCTCGCGTGTGTACCCCGGTGCGTACGTCCCCAACACACGTCTGATGGATCAATCCGGCCAACACTGTTTGACAGAAGAGTATATTACATGCATTACAAGGTCCCAAGGGACAGTACTCCCTGTTTTATCTACTCCATCGTTGATGTGGACATCCCCAATCTAATTAAGATTAAATCCTATCTGCCCCGCCATTTGGATATGTCGCTTGCATATTGGGGAGCATTGATAGGATATTAATTTATTAAAATTGGGTCATCCCATGCAAATATATCGCAGATGTTTGACGACTACCCCCAGACCGTGGAATGGGATGTGCTGGTGTATATGAATTTCTCGAGGCGCGTTTCAACGTGCAAGGCTTATTATGAGCTTTAGTTATCGCTCTAGCGTGGGTGTTCTCTCTTAGTTATTGTTCACCGAATAAAACAATCTCGCCCAACACGGACCATGTCTTGTGACTCTTAGTTAAACCCTAATGTATATTATGTACAATATGTCGCGGCACAAAATGGAGTGGGATTAGAACAGACCAGCACTTGGTGTTGATGCCTTAGACCACTCGGACATCTTATTTGATAATTGGGCATTTTTCTGTGTTGTTGTTGTTGTTTTGCGTTTTCTTCATGCTTTTTCGTCTGTTGGTTTCGGTATACATTGACATGAACCAAAATGAATCTAATGTTTCGACATCGCCATATTCGCTGTGCCATATCACAATTTCATTTCGGTTCAAGATGTCATATTTAAAAACTCAAGCTATATACGGAAAAGCAAAAAAAAAACAATTGCAAACGTCCGTCGACATTATTCTACGTTACTTTTGATTCTGAGCGTTTACAATGTAAAACTTGGGGATTCTTCTGTACACACGCATTTTTATTTTTTTTTTTTATTTTATTTTTTTTGCAGAATTGAAGGAAATAATTTTTTGTCTCACGGAAGAAAATGTAACTACCTCTTTGTCTCTAGCAGAAGTAACGTCATATTTGATTATTCACGTCATCATCCACATTCCTTGTCTCACTACATATTGAATTTTGCCATAATATCGCCGCTACTACTCACATCAGATCGAATTAATGAAACTGACCATTACAACATCATAAACAGAGTAAACAGGACCAGCAAAGTTAATCTCGATGAGATTATCTATCTATCTATCTATCTATCCATCCATCTTTGTCTTAAAGAGTTTCAACACGGAATGTTTTAAACAGCATTTCACCTGGGGACAAAGTTATAACATTTCTGTAGCTGCCAAACTTACCTTGATGTCGAATAATCAAATAGAATATCAACGAACCACAGGTGACCGCAAGTTCCATCATCAATAACGTTGGTCCGATTGGACGTGTGTCTCAAACGAGCTATCTTAATAGCTCGTGTTACGATTCTGCAGTGCAAGTTTCGAACCTAAGTGATTAATATAGTCGAGTGAGAGCAGTTACACGGGTGATGGTCTCCGTATTTTAGCGGCGATTCGTGTGGGATTTTGCATAAAAATGGAGCAATTATAAACCACTCAATTATAGCCTGAAGTTGAACAGAATGGGCCAACTGAATTAGCCTCCGGTTATAACGCGTGAAAAAAGTTAATGTGTTGACTGGGTAGGCCAAGCGGCATTTGTTAATTATTATTGGCCTAGGCCTTAACACTGATTGTTACTCAGTTCCGACAAATTGGAACAATTTGATGTTAATGATTTACAAATAAACAAGTTCATTTTCTGGCGTTTCACTGTCTTTCAATCACTAGGCACTGGTCTTTCCGGTCCGTTTCAACATAAAAAGGATACAAAAGACGGACAAAGGATGCTAAGGTGGTCAGTCAGGTGAAAAGTGATCATGAATATATCATTACACGCGTTTTTCATATAAAACGGCGGCATTATTTGCTAAGCTTAATTGGACATTATTTTTTCCACAAAAAGAATATCAATACGGTGCTTTATACATACAGTGCGTATATCCGAAGAAACTGTCTGTGTGCTCATTCGATTTTCTAACTTCTGACACTGCGTTAACACCACTGCGTAACCTAGCCCGCACCTGGCGAATTTATACCGCTGATTGAAAGCATCTTCACAAGTCATCAGTTAAATCCAAGGATTAAGCTTGACATTTTCGTGATAACAACCAGTTTGATACATGTATATTGGAATTCATATACCACGTCTAATTGATATACAATAGTTTTAGGATATAATTTTTTGTTGCATTTCTACATATTTACCATTGATGAATAATTGACATCCACGAACATGGTTGACGCATATGAATACCATTTATTATGGAGCTCTATGGACTTCTTGATAATCCTTGATATACATGTACAGCGTACTCAAAGTCGGTCGATCGATATTTGAATTGAAATTTACTGAATATATAAGCTTACTTCCGGTTTGATTTGGTAATCACGACATAGAATGTATGGTGTATGAAATTTATATGGCCTGGCAACCTCCAAAAGGGGTTATCTCCCTTCTGCCGGTCGATCGACCCTGCCATCACAACCTGTAACCATCTCGGTCATCTATACGCGGTAAGACTGAAGCTGGGATCGTGTGTATCCATTTACAGCCTACTTTCGGCAAGTGCGAGAGGGAATTTCCAGAAATCAATACCACGTGACTTCGTCAGCCAATCAGCTAAAGTCTACCGACGTAACCCCAACGTAACTCGCCATTTTCGAATCAAGTGATTACAAGCGTCTAGTCCGTCATTCATAATCCAGCCGTCGTCCATTAGAGAATATCCGCGTCCATAATCCAAAGACCTATTCCATTTCCATATAACAGTATTAGCACCAAATTCAAAAAGACAAAAGTATACATAAACATAGGCTTGTTTCCTGCAAGAGAGAAGCGGTCAACAGTTTTCAATGATGCCGGCAAGACATCATGATGTTCCAAAAATATCAAATCCGTATCGCTGATCAGTATTCTTAATCCATAATATTCGTTAAAGTCGTCATCCAAAAATGATGTATCTCAGTCACGCTTTGATTGTGACTGTTCATATGAGTACCACGAGGATCTTGAAGTACATGGGCTCACACGGCCCTAGCCCCGGGTTAAGCGGAATTAGACACAAGTTACGAAACGTAGCGCCATAGATCTTGCACGCTACGTTCGTATTTTGCTATCAGCATGCGATATGTATCGCCAAATTTGAGAAACTTTGAGTGGAGGCGCTTGGTGGAATAGCCCTGTTTTATAAGTTTCTGCAACAATGTTTTGTGACGTTGATTAAAATCATCACATTTAACACAGGATCTAGCAAATGCTACTAAGCGAGATATGTATACGCCATATGCAGGTCCCACTGGAATATTACTATCCAGAAAGGGATAGTTTACGATGTCGAAATTGTAATCATCTCTTTTGTCATAAAGTCGACGAGAGAGAATGCCCGCTTCATTTTTATAGAGATAGAGATCTAAATAAGATGTGCCTGTAGGGCTATCTGTAGTTTCCTTCAAATCCAGTGAAGGTGGATATATATCCTTCACTGCGTCATTTATATAGCGATTATCCACAGCGAGAAGATCGTCTATATAGCGTTTGGTGAATGAGAAGGAACGGGCTTTGAGTGGATCGGTTTTGAAAGCGCCAGCATATAGTCATATTCATAAGAGAACAGATACAGGTCAGCCAACAGGGGTGCACAATTAGTACCCATTGGAATACCTATATGCTGCTGATATATTGTGTTGCTAAATTTCACATAAATATTTTTAATGAGAAATTCAAGCAACTCTATAAACAAAGAAACATCCCATGAATGATATCTCTTGTATGTAGTCGAGCTAAAGCTTTATGGCTTCCGACATTAATATATCTACGATCAGTTTTCTTGAACACAGATACTATTAATGAACTTAGACGGTCAATAAGGTCCTGATGAGGGATTGTAGTATAGAGAGTCGAGAAATCCCATGCGGATACATGTCTGTACGGTATGTGACCTTTAGCATCAAGTTCTTCCGTAAGACATTTTGCCCTACTTGTTGAAAATTACAGATCTACCACACCTCTTGGGTGATACGAAAGTTATTTATACCTATATATTTTGTAAGCCTAGCCTATATCTGTTTCCCAAGTGGTTTGAAAACCTGTAATTTATCAGATTTCTCGAGTCTGTTCTCTGCCGGATGAAGACCGAACAGAATCCCGTAATATACCGGATATCGCTCCGCAATAATGGAGACTCACGATTCGCAAGCCATCTTATGGATGGCGAAGTGTACGCAAATGCCTGCCATCATTCACTCAACCTCGCCACCAGGGGTCGCTCTCCGCTGGACGATTGGCCGCTCCGATGAACAACCTCGCCACCAGGCGTCGCTCTCCGCTGGAAAATTGGCCGCTCCGACGAACCCCTGGGACGACGCTCACAATCTCCTGGCTTCGATTGCATTTACCTTTCGTCTAAACGGCTGCAGGAATGATCTCTGCCCCACCGTAATAAAAATGTAGAACGGAAGGAACAGTTCACGTAATATTCGATGATATTCCATTGGTTTGGCGTTTTGATTGGCATGGATCACCAGCGCGTGATGGATAATGCATGAATGAAAGAACGTACCGGTTCTATTTTCAGGTTGTAGTCATAGATACCTACCCCTCCCTTCCACGTCATTTTTTCAATGAAAAGTCCGCCATTGTGTTGCTAAGCCGCGTCACAGCTCTGTAAATTTTGTAAAACGGCTCTATCCAAAAAGAGTTCGTTTGTGTTTGTCTTGATATAATACCGTACTGATGTTATTCATGACATAATTGAAATGTATAATGGCATGGTTGACATAACTGCATAGTTAGAAACTAAATTATGTGGCATGTTTCGCGTAATACACTGCGCGCATAATAATGTAACAGCTCATTACATTTTTGTTGCCTGTGGGTGAGATTAGATTTGGAGCTGTTTGTAAAAAGCGGAAAACGGATCGAGGCTTGGTGAATGCGACGCTCACTGAAAGTGGGTCCCATAATACATTGAAAAATTCGTTCCTTCCGATTCCATTGGAACATATCCAATTCCTTGTGAGACGTCAGTCATGAGTCACTTGCATGGCCAGCGTCATGACGTCTTGACGTCATAATAGAAAATATTTCGCAAGAATGCATATTGAGTACGTCATCGCGCAGACACGCTCGTAACATCCATGACGTCGGGACATAGACATGATCTCCAGAGACGCTCTCGTTATGTTCTGAATTCTAGGGTTTTGTGTGCTAGCCAATGATCGATCGTAAGTAGTATACAAAGAGTCAATTGAGTTAATGGCGCCTCACTGCGCATGCGCGAAAGTGAATTTGACCTGAGAAATTTGCATATGACCTTTGTGACGTCACGCGTCATCCAATCAGAAGCGAGTATTGATGTCACGTGGGGTGTGGTTGGGTGGTGGGAGGTGGGTGCAAGATGGCGGCCTGTGGTTGTATGGTGGTGGGAGGTGGGTGCAAGATGGCGGCCTGTGGTTGGGTGGTGGGAGGTGGGTGCAAGATGGCGGCATGTGGTTGGGTGGTGGGAGGTGGGTGCAGTTTGTATGGTGGTGGTGGGTGCAAGATGGCGGCGTATGGTGGTGGTGGGTGCAGATGGCGGCCTGTGGTTTGTATGGTGGTAAGGAGGTGGGTGCAGATGGCGGTCTGTGGTGGGAGGTGGGTGCAAGATGGCGGCCTGTGGTTGGGTGGTGGGAGGTGGGTGCAAGATGGCGGCCTGTGGTTGGGTGGTGGGAGGTGGGTGCAAGATGGCGGCCTGTGGATGGGTGGTGGGAGGTGGGTGCAAGACGGATTGTAGAAAAGCATTATAAGTGTATTCATTGCAATCTGACTTACCTGACCTGACCTGCCTGCCTGCCTCCCTGCCTCCCTGCCTCCCTGCCTGCCTGCCTGCTTGCCTATCCGCTTGTATGAGACGAAAAGCATGAGACGTGGAGAAGATTTTCCCTGGGACCCAGCAGCACCTCCGGTTGAAGTCTTGCCTGAAGATGAGCGTGTCAGGGACATTTATCAACGACACTGGGCTACCATACGCCATTGTTTTCACCGTGACCGTCGTCTATTGGACTTGTATAACTTTCGACTGCAGGACCTCACGTATCTGTCTACCTATGCCGAGAACATTTTCAAAGATCAGGTGACAGCGTTCAAGTTGAATATCACATTCGGGTACATTTTACGGCACAAGGAGACGGACCAGCTGCGGTATTATTATCCCAGCAATAATACCTATGTCCGTTCACGGTGACCCAATACATTCTCTAATTGACTACGTTGGATCCATTACTCCCGCAACAATGGCTTGTGGAAATGGTGACTAACGTCACATTTTTCGTCACGAAAATGATAGATCATCCTATCGGTGCTCCTGTACTACTACCCCCTTGGTTGCTTCATCGACACGGCCTGTATGCATTAACAGCAGGGATAAAGGGGCCCTACAAAGACCGGAAATGTCTGCTTCGGTGTTTGGCCGTGCATCTGGACGAGTGTGACCCCAAGGCTTGTGACACAGTGGCCGATGACTATTGGGAACAGTATTTACAGCAGCAAGACTTGGATAAGCGGAACTTCCGTGGAGTGCCGTTTAAGAATTTGGATGACGTGGAAACACTGTTCGATATCAATATCTTTGTTTATCGATTACGATGCGAGGAGGAGGATACATTTGTGGCTGAATTGGTTCGGCGATCAACAGAACGGTATGCTGCTACGATGAAAGTCAATGTGTTCGACGACAATGGCGTGAGTCATTTTTCGCTCATTAACAATATGAGCCAGTACGCTCAGTCTTTCAGTTGTGCCCAATGCCATCGGGTGTTTAAAAAGTCTTACAACTTACTTCGCCACGAGAAAATCTGTGACAACAGTGTCAAGCGAGTATATCCGGGTGGAGTGTATCATAATACGCCAACTATTTTCCAGGAACTGGCCGATGAGGGTGTGATGATACCGGAGGCGGACCGTTATTTTCCCTTCCGGGCGTGTTACGATTTTGAGGCCCTGTTGGAGCCCATGGACATGTTTTCAGCGAAAACGCAGTGGACGCAGCGCCATATTCCTCTGAGTGTCAGTATTTCCAGCAACGAACCTGGCTATGACGCTGCACCGGTGTGTTTCGTGTCCACGGGAGATTCCCATGAGTTGATCTCCCGGATGATGGAGTATTTAGAGCAAGTCAGTGCGGCTAGTACAGAACTATTGGTGGACAAGTTCCAGCATGTACTGGACCAGCTGGATGAACGTATTCTTATACCGGGTGTAGCAGAGTCCGAGTCCGGTCGGAAACCGTATGCGGAGAAATTGAAGTTACGGTTCCTACAATACCTAGGCCAGTTACCTGTGCTCGGCTTCAATTCGGGGCGATACGACTTGAACATGGTGAAGGAATTTCTCTACCCTTACTTGGCCCAGTCCGATACCCTCAAGTCCGTCATCAAAAAGATCAATAATCATATGGCCCTCACTACCACATCACTGCATTTCCTGGATGTACGGAACTGTTTAGCTCCTAATTGTAGCTATGATCAGTGGGTCAAGGCCTATAACTGTGCACAAACCAAAGGTTACTTCCCTTACACCTATATGACGAGCCTGGACCGCTTAGAAGACACCCAGTTGCCACCCAGGGAATCGTTTTACAATGACCTGAAAGGGGAAGCTCTGCCAGAGGATACCTACATCGAACTCCAACAAGTGTGGAACTGCCACAGCATGAAGACGTTGCGAGATTTCCTGATATGGTATAATAACCTAGATGTGGTTCCTTTCCTGGAAGCGGCCGAGAAAATGGTGCAACTCTTTCGTCGCCAAATGCACGTCGACATCTTCAAGGAGTGCTTGAGTTTACCGGGTCTGGCGCTTCGCCATCTTTTTCAAGAGTGTGCTTCTCGCTGATACAGCAAAAAGATGCAGACATGCATGATTGTCTAAAGCAGAACATTGTGGGCGGCCCGAGTCTTATTTTTCACCGTTATCACGAGAAGGACGTCACTACTCTCAGTGGAAAACCCTGTGCTAAGATCATCGGTTTCGATGCGAATGCCTTGTACCTGTGGTCGCTGGCCCAACCTATGCCCAGTGGCCATTATACACGTTGGTTGGCGGAAGATCGGCATTTTACAACGCAACGTACACCTTACAAACATCTCGCCGACCAGTGGTTGGACTGGGAAGCCTATCGACGGGCCATTTATATACGCCATCAAACCAACGCCACAGAGAAGCGGATAGGTGATCGTCGACTCCCCGTCGATGGGTTTGCCCTGGTGGGTAGCACACCGACCGTTTTCCAGTTTTATGGCTGTTACTGGCACGGCCACGAATGTCATTTCAGCGCTGGACGTTTCAATGAGCGACGTGGAAAAACACCGCAAGAATTACGGGAAGAAGTGGTGGCGAACGGAGATTATGTGAAAGAGAGAGGATACCATCTGATTGAAATGTGGGAGTGTGAATTTCACACGATGTGCCAGGCCCTGCCCCATTTACGACGTTTCCTAAAAGAACGTGAGTACCCCTTGAGTCGTCGGCGACTGCTGAGTCTGCCACAGATGTTGGACGCCATTCGTTCGGGGCAGCTCTACGGCTTTGTCGAATGTGATTTGCATGTTCCCGACACTCTCAAGCCCCTCTTCGCCCAGTGTCCGCCTATCTTCAAGAACACGCTGGTGGGTCGGACTGACATTGGAGAGACCATGGGCGCCTATGCGGAGCAACACGAGTGTTTGCCTAAACCTCGACGGATGTTGATTGGTAGTATGTGGGCCGAGAAAATCTTGCTGGGCACCCCCTTACTGCAGTGGTACATGAACCACGGTTTGGAAATTACCCAAATATATCAAGTGATACAGTACGTACCCGAGGCTTGTTTTGCGGAGAATGCCGACCTCGTGACGTCGGCCCGTCGTCAAGGTGATGAATACCCGAGTCAGGCCATCATCGCTGAATCTTGGAAGCTCAGTGGCAATGGTTATTACGGAAAAACGGTAACGAACCAGGATAAGCACGTCAACGTGAACATTTGTACTACTGCCCAAGCCCGCAAAAAAGTGAATTCTCCTCTGTTTCGGTCCGTGGAGGTCATCGATGACGACACCTATGAAGTCACTTTAGCCAAGAAGACTATCCGTTACAATCTACCCCTGCAGATTGGATGTATGGTATACCAGGTGGCCAAGCTGAGGATGCTGCAGTTTCTCTATGATTTTATGGGTGTGTATTTTAATCCATCAGACTGGCAACTCATGGAGATGGATACCGACTCGGCCTACATGGCCGTCTCTAATGCGGATTGGGAGTCCCTGGTGAAACCGGAGTTACGTACCCAGTATGAAGCGGAACGGGGCCAGTGGCTACCTCGACGTGACCATTACCAGTACGATAAGCGTACGCCGGGCCTGTTCAAGCTGGAGTGGAGTGGGGATGCTATGATTGCGCTCTCCTCCAAGACGTATTACTGTTACGGAGGAGACGGAGGAGGAGGAGGAGAGGAAAATAAGTTTAGCTGCAAAGGGGTGAGCCGGCGCGATCCCAACATCGACAAAGCCTTGTACTTGAACGTGCTGCAAAGCCAGGCCAGTGCGAGTGGTACTAACCGAGGATTTCGGGTGGTGGACCACCAGATGCGCACGTACATTCAGCAACGAGACGCCTTTACTTTCTTTTACCCCAAACGAAAAGTGTTGGCCGACGGTGTGAGCACCACTTACTTGGACTTGTAAAAACAATGTCGAACTATAACTGTTGATAAACAAATGTAAAAGTCAGGATGGCCGAGTGGTCCAAGGCGCCGGTATTAAGTGCTGGTCGGCGATTGCTGTCGTAGGTTCGAATCCTACTCCTGACAGAATTTTTTGTACCACTTGTATATACATACCACTACTATTCTATGTGTACCCTGTATTCTATTTGTATATAGTGTAACCCATTCTTGTTGACTTAAATAAAAAAAAAAGTCAAAACCCATCATTTTTGTGTTTTTCATCTTTTATTCAACAGAACGTCAGAACAACAACGTCATAACAATAACAATAAACAAGTGGCCTGCGCGCGCGCAGTACATTTTTAAGTTAACCAGAGAAATGGAGCATGCACATTAAAACGAGAGGCCGTCCAGTCATAGACGAGGACATCACGGTCTTCGGCTTGACAATAATCATCAAACATGTGTACGATAGTGGGCATAGAATGTCCTCTATTCCGGTGAGTGAGATAAAACACACAGTACTGTCCGCACACACTACTCAAGGGTCCTTGTAATCTTTGAGTATTCCAACGCCACATTGTAGTAGAGACGTCCATGAATTTCACCAAATCGTCATGTAGGGGTGCAAGTCCGTAGGAATCAAAGTATTCGCCTTGGCCTAGGGTGTCCACGTACACAGCTATCCAATGTTCACCGGGTCGACTCCTCGTGTCTGTATTCAGGATGTAGGCTGCTGGAGTGGTGGAGTGGGTGGGAAACACATTGCGTGGAAACACACCTCGAAAGGGGATCTTCGGATCACGCTGGAGTATGCCCATCAGCTGCTCTGTATCCATGATGATGATGACTCTTAGCTGGCGTAGTCACACAGCACGTTTCTTTGCTGATCCACGCTGATGACGTTATCAAACTCGGCGTAGCAAATCACGTTAATGGTGTGGTCTAGAGGGGTGGCGAAACGCAGTTCCAACCGTAGGTTTCCTTTCTTCAGCAAAGCCAGTTGATGATCGTGTTCCAAGGTGGGGGTGAGGTCAAAGGCGAACAATGTGTACCCACGGGTAAAGTCGTCTCGAGTGATGGTATTGCCTTCGTCCTGGTTGTTTTGTCCTGTGGCTGTAAACAGGTTCAGGTAGGTCCGCACATAGTTTTTGTTAAGAAAGTCCGGTTGTAATGGACGGGCTGGAATTTGATGGCCGGCCACGTGCAGTGTCGCAAAGTTGATGCTGAAATGTTGAAAGTTGAACGGATTCTCAGGCCAATTTCCATTGAACGCAGTGTTGGTCACACACGCCAGGGTAAGACGTTTAGGCAGATCCCCTAGAAATAAATTTTCACGGTTGGCCATCATCGTACCTGCTGGCACAGAGAACACCTTGGTCTGTACGCGTCGGATGGGGTACAGGGCTGGTTTTTTCGATAAGGCTTCCATGTGACTCAGCAACACGCCCTGTTGCAAATCTACCGTACGGACAAACAGGGCTGCATCTTCAATGACGATCTTGTAGTCGACACCCCCCTCCCCACCGGCCATTAAGGCGAACGCGGGTAAGGAACGGATCAACTTGATCTTGATGGATACACCGTTCATCATGTAGCGGTCTTGCAGGAACAGATCGGCGTGCAGTCGTCCCATCATATCGATGGACTTGCTTTGGGCTGCCATTCTTTTGCGTACGACGAATCCATTATTGGCACCGAGTATGTTGTTCATGACTCCGGGTGTATCCTTGAAGTACAGCTGAGCTTGTAAGTGTGATTTTTTGGCATCACTGCCGTACGACAACAACGTCTCCATGTAGGCTCGGTACGGGTACGTATTGGTGGACGTACTGATGAGTTTATCGTTCAGCCCTATATCCACCTGTTGGAACAAGGAGTGCAGCCAAAGATTCACCGGGCCTACTACCTTATCGTCCTCTATGTCCGACCCGTCGTTGTCCACTATTTTGGCTTTCACGTACAAGTACGTGTGAGCTAAATCCAGGTAGGCCGTATCTTTGTTTTCAATGGTAAATTCCACGGGACCCATCCCCGTCAGGCTAGCCAGGGGTCGATGTTCTACCCAACGTCCTTCGGCTACACTGGTGGTGGGTGGAATAGTCCACAAATCCAATTCACTGTTGGTAGACGGACACGACTCGGAGTGAATGAATGCCATTATGCAAAGATGTCTCTCCTATTATTACTCCTCTTCTTCTTTTTCTTGTTCGTCCTGGGCTTAGTCCTCCTCTGGGGTGTGCGTCGTCGGTGTGTTGGACGTTGAATGAATCTTGGGTGTGTCGGCCTTTGTCTTTTAAGGGCTTTGGCGATCAAGACGCCGCCGGCTTCTTTAGCCCGTCGTTTGAAGGCTTGTCGCGGTGCTGTGCCTTCCATCACATCACCGGCCATGCGCAATCCACTGCGTACCGCTTGTTTCCCCACCGCTTTCACACCCCGTGTCACCAAGGGTAAAAACGTTTTCACAATGCTGCCCAGTATGTTCCCCAATCCGTGACCTCGTTGCATGCGTGCACCGCTAAACATGGGCAAGCTTTCTCCCGTTTGTTTCTTGTAGTAGTCGGCATAGCTGGGCGTATGGCACTGGTAAGGCACGTACATTATACGAAGTGAGGAGAGCGGGCTTGTCGGAAAGCAAGTGTCAGCACCACTTTTCCTCGTTCGAATGGGATCGGGCGTCCCGTGTCATCTCTTATATCTACCGTGATCGTGTTGATATCGGTATGTCGTACGGGCAGGTACATTATATGGTTGAAACTCTGGGTGGCTTGATCGCCATACGTCTTGCTAATGGGCACCACCCGTAACAGAGGTGTGTTCACATCACCCACAATATGGCTGTCCACTGCGTCCGAGTAGACGTACAGTCCGTACATACCTACTTTCATATCCATCAAATGTGTACCGTTGTCAATGGCGGGACCCTTGTAGACGCGCTCAGGCAGCCTTAACATTTGCTGTAGTGTAGGACTGAGTTTCACAGCCACGTTAGGGCTCAGCATGATAGAGCTCTTGTCGTTGTGTACGTTGACATCGAAGAACACTTTTTCCTTGAAGCGAAAGGCTATCAGGCGTGTTGCAGTATCCGTGCTCTCCTTTAGAGCCTTGTACTCCAACAAGTCCAGCAGACCCTGTATGAACTTCTGGGGCGTATCGTATTGGCCTTGGGGGAGAGTGAGTCTGTAGATTTTATATTCGTAGGTCACTTCGTACCATACTTCTCGGTCTTGTACGTTGTACCATGAGTAAGGGTATTGAATATCCACCAGTCCACATTCCCATCGTCCCGGTAAATGTAACGGTTGGGGTAATTGAGTGACATACTTGGTCAAGGTGTTGTCAGGAAACACGTCGAGTGAGCTATTACTGGGCAACGTCAGGTAAAACATGACGACTGAGTTGTTCTGGCTTCTGCACCGGGTTTTTTATAGGAGTTATTAGTAGGGTGCCCTTAGTAGGGTTCCCAGGCCTTGGGCGCCTTACCTGGGCGTTGTGATCGTCGCGGTGACTTAGATCGTGAGGTACGTCCCCGTCGTCGTTGTTGTGGTGTTTTGGGTGGTGACATGGGGGCCCAAGAGGCAGAGGG
>JAVTVY010046338.1:0-20338 GCA_036873755.1 Hanleya hanleyi | reverse complement strand
CTAGCAGTGTGTGATATTCATCACTATATCAAGATCATACTCTGCTAGCAGTGTGTGATATTCATCACTATGTCAGAATCATACTCTGCTAGCAGTGTGTGATATTATCACTATATCAGGATCATACTCTGCTAGCAGTGTGTGATATTCATCACTATATCAGGATCATACTCTGCTAGCAGTGTGTGATATTCATCACTATATCAGGATCATACTCTGCTAGCAGTGTGTGATATTATCACTATATCAGGATCATACTCTGCTAGCAGTGTGTGATATTCATCACTATATCAGGATCATACTCTGCTAGCAGTGTGTGATATTCATCACTATATCAGGATCATACTCTGCTAGCAGTGTGTGATATTCATCACTATATCAGGATCATACTCTGCTAGCAGTGTGTGATATTATCACTATATCAGGATCATACTTGCTAGCAGTGTGTGATATTCATCACTATATCAGGATCATACTCTGTTAAAGCAGTGTGTGATATTCATCACTATATCAGGATCATACTCTGCTTAGCAGTGCATATTATCACTATATCAGGACCGTACTCTGCTAGCAGTGTGTGATATTCATCACTATATCAGGATCATACTCTGCTAGCAGTGTGTGATATTCATCACTATATCAGGATCATACTCTGCTAGCAGTGTGTGATATTCATCACTATATCAGGATCATACTCTGCTAGCAGTGTGTGATATTATCACTATATCAGGATCATACTCTGCTAGCAGTGTGTGATATTATCACTATATCAGGATCATACTCTGCTAGCAGTGTGTGATATTCATCACTATATCAGGATCATACTCTGCTAGCAGTGTGTGATATTCATCACTATATCAGGATCATACTCTGCTAGCAGTGTGTGATATTCATCACTATATCAAGATCATACTCTGCTAGCAGTGTGTGATATTCATCACTATATTAGAGTAATTTTGTCCAATCAGGTCTGGAAAAAGTGTGTTGTGTCGTTGATTGAAATGGTCACATCATACACATGATTTAGCAAATGCTATCAGATGAAATATGTTTAAGCTACATACAGCCCATTCTGGAACATTAGTGTCCAGTAATGGGTAGTTAGCAATGTCAAAATTATAATCATCTTTCTGTCATCTTTACAGATTGGTACGATATGTAAGAGGTGTGAAAAATTGAAGACATCTGACGATTAAAAAGCAACCATATGACTCAACAGGGAACCCTCCCTCGACACCTCACATTCAGAATAAATGCTGGGGATTCTAAGACGCAGCCTTGGTATATCAACCGTACTTTTATTTCTGCTGTTCATGTGGAAACTATGAAGTAACCACACGGTCCCTAGTCCCGGGTTAAGCGAAATTAGATACATGCACGCTAGCTCGGGAGCTGTGATGACAGATCAGCTCAAATAAGTAAATCATTTGATGTTAAATGGATGAGCATGGATGGCGTCTGGTGGAGTTAACATCTCAGCGTGGGGTAAACATGGTAAATGAAAGAATACCCAGAGAAACTAAACTGTGATGCCCGACGTCGTAACAGAGATTTCAGTATTTGTTCAAATACGAACTCTCACTGGGACTGGTGTTCGTCTTTTTTATCAGATTCAAAGGTGGATATATATCCTTCACGGTGTCATTTACATGGGGATTATCCAAAGCATAGCGTTTAGTAAATGGAAAGGGACGGGCTTGAAATGATCATATTCGGTAATTTCTTCATAAAGTCGCATTCTTCAGAGAACATATACAGATCTGTCAAAAGAGTTCCCACTGGACTATCTATGTGCTGTTGCCAAAGTTAACTTAGGTGCTATTAATGGGAAATTTCAACAACTGCGCCAGCATGGACACATACAACGAATGATATTTTTTATGTTATGTGGTTGAACTGAAAAAGAAAGCTTCTGACATGAATATATCAGTGATCAGTTTTCTTGAACACCGCTATTGCCATTGAAATACGGCTGGCCTACAAGAGTACATCCACAGAAAGTTTGAAGCAGGTTATTCCATCAGAGTGGTCACGGAAATTCATGATAGACAATATCGTATGCATTTATTGACAACCTCTCGAAGCGCAGTGGTGTTCGCCTGTTATAGATTGTGTAACTTTTCTGTCGAGGACGAGGTTCATTTTATTATAGAATGTCTTGTATTCACCCATCGAAGAAACATTTTATTTACAGCATTTTCTTCGGAATTTCCACGAACACAAGGGAAATGCCTCCTTATATTGGACTGTGGAGTGGTCATCTCTACATTTATTGGACAATTTCTACACGAAATGCTTAACGAACGTAAACATCTTCTATCCTTCACATCTTCTATCCTTCACATCTTCTGTCACATCTTGAGGACAGGTCAGCCGATAAGTTGAATAATATTCCTTTATATTAAATTGTTCTTCATTGTTTAGCTAGTCATTAATTTGTGCGTTTAATACCGTATTTTCATGTCATACCGTACATGGAATAAATCTGAATCTGTTTCATCTAATATCAATGACCTATATGCATCTGGAGAAATCCAATTAAAGGAATAGTAAACTGTGCGTAAACTCGTGCTCGACATGACAGAATTATGCCATCAGATTCCAAAAACACGGGTAGAAAAAATAACAAAATTCTACAGCTGAGTGAACACCGATTTATCGTTTACACTTTGACACTTTATGATCTGCGACATGTTGGAATGACTGTGACGTTTGATGGGCCTTACTGTTTTTATGTAGATGGCGCTGCGACAAATATGCCTTTGGCATCCGGGCTCTATCCCATAAGGTAAAGCATTAAACAACAACAACGGCAACATTAGCAGCGTTGCTTCTACTGCTATCGGGTGATGTGGCCTGATATTCTTGCCTCAGAAAGAGAGCTTGTGAAATCATATGCAAAATGCCACATGTCAACCTGTATATCAATTCGACATTCATATATCACGATCCTCATAATCGTCTCGGAGCGTAAAGAAAGTCCACCGATCTGTCAAAAGCCATCGACACAATAATTTACAATTGGTCTCCATGTTATTAGCTACTCTGGCTTGGGCCCAACTACGTCACAGGAATAATGTCAGGTGATATTTAAAGGATTTTCATTGGCTAACGGCTCTCGGGCTTGTTAAAATGGCGACCTCCACGGATTCTTGATCTGGGCAATAACTCTGATGTTCAAAATGTTCTCATTCATTCGGAATTACTAGAATAGCTGATTTGTTTTGTTTTTCGAATACTAATGATATAGTTCTTTCGATATTCGTATGCATCGTCTTAGGGTTTTCTATTCCTTTAAACGATGTTTGAATGTAACTTGCTTCAGAAGTTGAAGCTCATCGGGAGACCAAGCACTTCACGCCTTGGTAAAATATCGAACAATTTAGTGTGATTCAAGTGCGTATAATTTAATATTTGTTCACTAATTTTACCGGACGATATGTTTATTTGTTTTTCTTATAATACGACAAGATTTTGTCTACTCTATCGACCCATTGATTCCAATTATATCGCTGGTCAGTGTCAGGAGTTTATGTGAAGAACATCATGTTGTCTTCCTCTCGTCATTGGAAACTGTTGACCACTTCTCTCTTGCAGGAAACCATCTTTGTTTTTTTTTATTTTTTACAAGCATATTTGAAATTGATGCTATTACAAGCGTCTGGTCCGTCATTCGTAATTCAGCCGTCGCCCATTAAAGAATATCCGCGTCCATAATCCAAAGACCTATTCCATATTTCATATAACAGTATTAGCATCAAATTCAAAAAGACAATCATTGTATACATAAACATAGGCTAGTTTCCTGCACGAGAGAAGCGGTCAATATAACTGTCGATTATTGACGCAAAAATTCTTTTGTAGACGACGGCTGAATATTGAATGTCAGATCTGACGCTTAGAATTGTTCATGTGAGAATGCAATCAAATATTCCAAATAGTCTTTGGTCCTGGTAAAGGCTCCATGTTAAATTGAATCCACTTCCCGGGAAATTGTTATCATTGGAAATGAAAAATGTTTGAGGCGTACACACATAAAAAACCCCCAATACATATATAATTCGTGCCAGTAAACGTATTTTTTAATCTATTTTCATGGATTTGATTTTTTCAAAACCTCATTTCAATAGTTTTGTCGCTCAACGGGCCTACACGAGATTTCCTGTCTCGAAAAGCAGCGTTTTATGTGAAAATATAATGGGCCTCGCAGCATGATGAAATTGATCAGGTTCAATGACGTGAAGGTCGAATCAGCACTGACTAATTTGGACAGCATTACGCTGTTAGGTATGGGAAATCACACAGATCGATAGAAGTACGTCGTGCATGGGCATATATATCTGGCTGGGAAATGGGCTTGTGAGGAAGGGATTCTGCCTCCACAGCAAACATTTGTCCGTAGTTTCGAACCTTGTACTCAATCTCTATGAGGGTATTACCTATCATATTGGAGTCATATTGAGCCTGATTGCTTATTCCTTGAACGCAATGAGTACATTATACGTGCTGAAATGACGATTCGGATGTGAATGGTTTACTTCCAGTTTTGAACCAGTTCCGCTTTTTACTTCACTCATTCGATTTTTTTTAACGCTGATATCGATCTAACTGAAGAGTTATTTCTCTCCATAATTAAGAACATCATACGTTGAACTATAAACGCACATTGGTTGGTCTGCGATTCGAAACGACCAATTCAAGGTCGCTCTGAATGTATTCAGTGATGATATATTAACAAACTACATCGCCCTCATTCATGTATGTGAACGCCCTCTCTTTGATAAGGTCGGAAATAGTGACAACGGCTTCGTCTAGACGCTGTAGAAATGCAGAAATTACACAAATGGATACTTCCAACCCCGTTCCTTTCTATTCAATAATGGTTTTAGAGATGATTGTCTTGCTTCAGATAATCCTAATATAACTGGCCTGCAGGATATATACTCATATCCACATTCTAGGAAACAATCAATAGTTCCAGTGGGACATAATATTTATAGCTATACCTCTGTAAGACGAAAAGAGAGAAGATTATAATTTCGCCAATGCTATCTACCCATATCCCAGAAGGGCCTGCATGTAGATCACACATATATCGCCTAATAGCATTCGCTAGATTGTGTGTAGCATGTGACCATTTCAGTCAACGGCACAAATATTTTTGGAAGACCGAATTGGACAAGACTATCATCAAAAAAATTCTAATTTAGTTATGAATATCATACACTGCTAGCAGGGATGAGTGAGTGAGTGAATAGGATTTAACGTCGCTTTCAACATTGTTTCAGTCATATCGCGACGAACCAACTAAGCACCATCCAGTCAAGTTGCGTTTCTGCTAATTCGAAGAAAAAATCTTTGAGGCAGCATGGAACTAGACACCCTCCATCCACCCCATAAAACACTGAGGACAGCACACAAGACACAGACAGGACCTTTACAATAAAGACAAGTGATATTACAGTGCTATAGACATCACTGTTGTTTCTCAGCAAAATGCATTGAAGCAACAGGAACCCGTGCCCACCCAACCGGTCGCAGTGTGTAAGATGTTTGACACTACGTTTGTAACATTCGCATGAAATCGTGCAACGAAAGATCTGCATGATATTTATATGAACAGTCACAATCAAAACGACTAGAGATTCATTAGAAAAAAACAGCCGAGTGATGCGGATTTGATATCTTGCCTTCATAATTGAACAAGTTTGACTACTTCAAACTGATACTCGGATTCGCTTGGATAGTCACCAGGTCCGTGGAGGTAAGACGATACATATTTGTACAACAAAAAGTACAGTACATTTTCCATATCGGCTAGGAAATGGTCTAACACGGTTTAGGCGTATGGCAAGCCGTTTTGGTATTTATTCATTTATTTTTGATATCAAAAATTCTTTTTTTGATATCGAAAATTCTTTTTTTGATATCAAAAATACTATTTTGGATATCAAAAATTCTTTTTTTGATATCAAAAATAAAAGTTTATTTTTGATATCAAAAATACTATTTTGGATATCAAAAATTCTTTTTTTGATATCAAAAATACTATTTTTGATATCAAAAAAAGAATTTTTGATATCCAAAATAAACCGTTTATTTTTTATATCAAAAAAAGAATTTTTGATATCCAAAATAGTATTTTTGATATCAAAAATAAACCGTTTATTTTTGATATCAAAAATAGAGGACCACTTACACCAAACAGGGCCGTAGCCAGGATTTACCGAGGGGTGGTTCGCCTTCACTCCAAAAGGGCACATCATGGGGTTCGCTGTATGGGAAAAGGGGTAAATAGGGGGTTCGCTTCAGTGTTTGAAAAGGGCATTTATATGAGAAAAGTATATAATATTTCCAAAGGGGGGGGGGGGTTCGCCCGAACCCAGAAACCCCCCCTTGGCTACGGGCCTGCCAAAACGGAAATAATGCGCTCTCCCTTACCAAGATTTATCTCCCATCTTTGGCTTCATCTCAAAAAGTGCTACCATACAAAATAACTCATAAAAATCATAATGCAAATTACACAAATTCTGTTGTTGGTTGTTCATATATTCAAGAGCTATCATTCAATCGAAATTTTGCCCTTGTTTATTGATTGATACAATTTCACTCCTCAGTCCCGACACCCGTCGTTTGGCGCCAAAAAAAAATGGAGAATGGCTGATTCGGGTAACCCAACTCAGGCTAACGCTGTTGTTAGAAATGTTGTACAAAATGCATTGTCAGCTGTACAGGAGGCGAGAGAATCAACAATTATCCGATTAAATACCAAAACGGCGCACATTTATTTTTGATATCAAAAATTCTTTTTTTGATATCAAGAATAAATGAATAAATACCAAAACGGCTTGCCATATAGGCGAGCATAATTTCCTGTGTGGTAATAAAACGCTGGAAACTGGTTAATTCGAGAAGGCTCAAATGACTGTGAACAACTCGAGAAATACGGACGTTAACCGGCACCTTATTGGGACGTGCTAACAGGCCGCTGATGGCGTCTACGTCAGACCGCCGTTCACTCAGCAATAAACTTCTCCATAATTCACAATTCTCTCCTTAACTGACTTGAATGAGCATTTTCTGGGGTTAATCGGCCTTGTTCTTCGGTCAAATGTCAGTATTGGCTACGCTACTGTGAACCCTGAGGCTATAAATATTACACATGTTGTGTGCAGAGTCAATATCACAAGGTGTAATCTGGTGATAGGTTGTAAAACGGGGAAAATTTACCATTCATTATACTGGCATGACGTGCGTATGGAAAAAATATATTGCCCTATGTTGTTATGATAAATGGCATATCTCACCGGGAAGCCCCTGAAATCATATGAAAACATGAACATTCAGTACCCACATTTTGCCATTTATAGCTGGTGGAAGTGACGTCATAACATAACGTCATGAGCATCTGTCCCATTAGGCTGAATATGCATATTATTGGCATTGTGTCCAGTATCATAACATCTGTATTTCAAATATTCCTGAAAATATGGGAAGAACCAGATACAAACCACTTAATTCCGGGGATGATTATGAACCAATCAGTGTTGACGGCTCTATTACTCTGGGGCTTAATCTCACTGCGTTACGCGTAACGTGGGGGGAGGGAATTTATGTCGGGCGACAGGATGGAATTTGTGCCGTCATAGTGAGAGACAACGACTCTCGTCTGTCATGTAGCCATCTTACTTCTTCGAAAGCGAGATAGTTGTTTCCTCTAATCATAACTTGGCGGTCTTCGTATAGTATGACGAAGCCGTTGTCTCAAACTCAGGCCATATCAAAGAGAGGACATTCACGTCACATACATGCATACGTTTCATAATTTGCTCTCTCTCTCTCCTCATTAAATACATGCAGAGCAGACCTTGAATTGGTAATTTTTTTCATCTTACAACCTATCAGATTACACCTGGGGATATTGAATCGGCACACAAACATGAGTAATATGTACAACCCCAGGGTTCACAGTAACCTAGCCATTACTGACATTTGACCGAAGAACAAGGCCGATTAACCCCACAAAATGCTCATTCAAGTCAATTAAGGAGAGAGTTGTGAATTATGGAGAAGGTTATTGCTGTGTGAACAGCGGTCTAACGGGAAAACCATCAGCGGCCTGTTAGCAAGTCTCAATGGGGTGCTGGTTAACGTCCGTATTTCTCGAGTCGTTCACAGTCATTTGTGACGTCCCGAATTAACCAGTTTCCAGCAGTTTCCTACAACACAGGAAATTATGCTCGCCCAAACCGTATTAGACCATTTCCTAGGATATGCAAAGTATGCGATAGTTTTGTTGTACAAATATCTATCCTCTCCCCTCCACCAGGATCTAGTGACAATCCAAAAAGAACTGAATATCAGTCTGAAGTGGTCAACAGTTTTCAATGACGAAAGCAAGATAAAAAATCTATATCACTGGTCTGTAGTTTTTTTTTTCTTGAACGAATTTTTGTTTTATTGTATCATAGTCACGCTTCGATTGAGACTGTTCATATAAATATCATGCAGATCACGGTGTCATTACGAATTTTATCAAACGTAAAGATCTTACACACTAGGACCGTACTCTGCTAGCAGTGTGTGATATTCATCACTATATCAGGATCATACTCTGCTAGCAGTGTGTGATATTCATCACTATATCAGGATCATACTCTGCTAGCAGTGTGTGATATTCATCACTATATCAGGATCATACTCTGCTAGCAGTGTGTGATATTATCACTATATCAGGATCATACTCTGCTAGCAGTGTGTGATATTATCACTATATGAGGATCATACTCTGCTAGCAGTGTGTGATATTCATCACTATATCAGGATCATACTCTGCTAGCAGTGTGTGATATTATCACTATATCAGGATCATACTCTACTAGCAGTGTGTGATATTCATCACTATATCAAGATCATACTCTGCTAGCAGTGTGTGATATTCATCACTATGTCAGAATCATACTCTGCTAGCAGTGTGTGATATTATCACTATATCAGGATCATACTCTGCTAGCAGTGTGTGATATCAGGATCATACTCTGAGCAGTGTGTGTCATCACATATCAATCATACTCTGCTAGCATGATATTATCACTATATCAGGATCATACTCTGCTAGCAGTGTGTGTCAGGATCATACTCTGCTAGCAGTGTGTGATATTCATCACTATATCAAGATCATACTCTGCTAGCAGTGTGTGATATTCATCACTATGTCAGAATCATACTCTGCTAGCATCACTATATCAGGATCATACTCTGCTAGCAGTGTGTGATATTCATCACTATATCAGGATCATACTCTGCTAGCAGTGTGTGATATTCATCACTATATGATCATACTCTGCTAGCATCACTATATCAGGATCATACTCTGCTAGCAGTGTGTGATATTCATCACTATATCAGGATCATACTCTGCTAGCAGTGTGTGATATTCATCACTATATCAGGATCATACTCTGCTAGCAGTGTGTGATATTCATCACTATATCAGGATCATACTCTGCTAGCAGTGTGTGTGATATTCATCACTATATCAGGATCATACTCTGCTAGCAGTGTGTGATATTCATCACTATATCTATATGCAGTGTGTGAATCATACTCTGCTAGCAGTGTGTGATATTCATCACTATATCAAGATCATACTCTGCTAGCAGTGTGTGATATTCATCACTATATTAGAGTAATATTGTCCAATCAGGTCTGGCAAAAGTGTTTTGTGTCGTTGACTGAAATGGTCACATTATACACATGATTTGGCAAATGCTATCAGGTGAAATTGTTTAAGCTATATACAGCCCATTCTGGAACATTAGTGTCCAGGAATGGGTAGTTAGCAATGTCAAAATTATAATCATCTTTCTGTCATCTTTACAGATTGGTACGATATGTAAGAGGTGTGAAAAATTGAAGACATCTGACGATTAAAAAGCAACCATATGACTCAACAGGGAACCCTCCCTCGACACCTGACATTCAGAATAAATACTGGGGATTCTAAGACGCAGCCTTGGTATATCAACCGTACTTTTATTTCTGCTGTTCATGTGGAAACTATGAAGTAACCACACGGTCCCTAGTCCCGGGTTAAGCGAAATTAGATACATGCACGCTAGCTCGGGAGCTGTGATGACAGATCAGCTCAAATAAGTAAATCATTTGATGTTAAATGGATGAGCATGGATGGCGTCTGGTGGAGTTAACATCTCAGCGTGGGGTAAACATGGTAAATGAAAGAATACCCAGAGAAACTAAACTGTGATGCCCGACGTCGTAACAGAGATTTCAGTATTTGTTCAAATACGAACTCTCACTGGGACTGGTGTTCGTCTTTTTTATCAGATTCAAAGGTGGATATATATCCTTCACGGTGTCATTTACATGGGGATTATCCAAAGCATAGCGTTTAGTAAATGGAAAGGGACGGGCTTGAAATGATCATATTCGGTAATTTCTTCATAAAGTCGCATTCTTCAGAGAACATATACAGATCTGTCAAAAGAGTTCCCACTGGACTATCTATGTGCTGTTGCCAAAGTTAACTTAGGTGCTATTAATGGGAAATTTCAACAACTGCGCCAGCATGGACACATGCAACGAATGATATTTTTTATGTTATGTGGTTGAACTGAAAAAGAAAACTTCTGACATGAATATATCAGTGATCAGTTTCTTGAACACCGCTATTGCCATTGAAATACGGCTGGCCTACAAGAATACATCCACAGAAAGTTTGAAGCAGGTTATTCCATCAGAGTGGTCACGGAAATTCATGATAGACAATATCGTATGCATTTATTGACAACCTCTCGAAGCGCAGTGGTGTTCGCCTGTTATAGATTGTGTAACTTTTCTGTCAAGGACGAGGTTCATTTTATTATAGAATGTCTTGTATTCACCCATCGAAGAAACATTTTATTTACAGCATTTTCTTCGGAATTTCCACGAACACAAGGGAAATGCCTCCTTATATTGGGCTGTAAAGTGGTCATCTCTACATTTATTGGACAATTTCTGCACGAAATGCTTAACGAACGTAAACATCTTCTATCCTTCACATCTTCTATCCTTCACATCTTCTGTCACATCTTGAGGACAGGTCAGCCGATAAGTTGAATAATATTCCTTTATATTGTTCTTCATTGTTTAGCTAGTCATTAATTTGTGCGTTTAATACCGTATTTTCATGTCATACCGTACATGGAATGAATCTGAATCTGTTTCATCTAATATCAATGACCTATATGCATCTGGAGAAATCCAATTAAAGGAATAGTAAACTGTGCGTAAACTCGTGCTCGACATGACAGAATTATGCCATCAGATTCCAAAAACACGGGTAGAAAAAATAACAAAATTCTACAGCTGAGTGAACACCGATTTATCGTTCACACTTTAACACTTTATGATCTGCGACATGTTGGAATGACTGTGACGTTTGATGGGCCTTACTGTTTTTATATAGATGGCGCTGCGACAAATATGCCTTTGTCATCCGGGTTCTATCCCATAAGGTAAAGCATTAAACAACAACAACGGCAACATTAGCAGCGTTGCTTCTACTGCTATCGGGTGATGTGGCCTGATATTCTTGCCTCAGAAAGAGAGCTTGTGAAATCATATGCAAAATGCCACATGTCAACCTGTATATCAATTCGACATTCATATATCACGATCCTCATAATCGTCTCGGAGCGTAAAGAAAGTCCACCGATCTGTCAAAAGCCATCGACACAATAATTTACAATTGGTCTCCATGTTATTAGCTACTCTGCCCGAGGCACAACTACGTCACAGGAATAATGTCAGGTGATATTTAAAGGATTTTCATTGGCTAACGGCTCTCGGGCTTGTTAAAATGGCGACCTCCACGGATTCTTGATCTGGGCAATAACTCTGATGTTCAAAATGTTCTCATTTATTCGGAATTACTAGAATAGCTGATTTGTTTTGTTTTTCGAATACTAATGATATAGTTCTTTCGATATTCGTATGCATCGTCTTAGGGTTTTCTATTCCTTTAAACGATGTTTGAATGTAACTTGCTTCAGAAGTTGAAGTTCATCGGGAGACCAAGCACTTCACGCCTTGGTAAAATATCGAACAATTTAGTGTGATTCAAGTGCGTATAATTTAATATCTGTTCACTAATTTTACCGGACGATATGTTTATTTGTTTTTCTTATAATACGACAAGATTTTGTCTACTCTATCGACCCATTGATTCCAATTATATCGCTGGTCAGTGTCAGGAGTTTATGTGAAGAACATCATGTTGTCTTCCTCTCGTCATTGGAAACTGTTGACCACTTCTCTCTTGCAGGAAACCGTCTTTGTTTTTTTATATTTTTTACAAGCATGTTTGAAATTGATGCTATTACAAGCGTCTGGTCCGTCATTCGTAATTCAGCCGTCGTCCATTAAAGAATATCCGCGTCCATAATCCAAAGACCTATTCCATATTTCATATAACAGTATTAGCACCAAATTCAAAAAGACAATCATTGTATACATAAACATAGGCTAGTTTCCTGCACGAGAGAAGCGGTCAATATAACTGTCGATTATTGACGCAAAAATTCTTTTGTAGACGACGGCTCAAATATTCCAAATAGTCTTTGGTCCTGGTAAAGGCTCCATGTTAAATTGAATCCACTTCCCGGGAAATTGTTATCATTGGAAATGAAAAATGTTTGAGGCGTACACACATAAAAAAAACCCAATACATATATAATTCGTGCCAGTAAACGTATTTTTTAATCTATTTTCATGGATTAGATTTTTTCAAAACCTCATTTCAATAGTTTTGTCGCTCAACGGGCCTACACGAGATTTCCTGTCTCGAAAAGCAGCGTTTTATGTGAAAATATAATGGGCCTCGCAGCATGATGAAATTGATCAGGTTCAATGACGTGAAGGTCGAATCAGCACTGACTAATTTGGACAGCATTACGCTGGTAGGTATGGGAAATCACACAGATCGATAAAAGTACGTCGTGCATGGGCATATATATCTGACTGGGAAATGGGCTTGTGAGGAAGGGATTCTGCCTCCACAGCAAACATTTGTCCGTAGTTTCGAACCTTGTACTCAATCTCTATGAGGGTATTACCTTTCATATTGGAGTCATATTGAGCCTGATTGCTTATTCCTTGAACGCAATGAGTACATTATACGTGCTAAAATGACGATTCGGATCTGAATGGTTTACTTCCGGTTTATGAACCAGTTCCGCTTTTTACTTCACTCATTCGATTCTTTTCAACACTGATATAGATCTAACTGAAGAGTTATTTCTATCCATAAGTACATCATACGTTGAACTATAAACGCACATTGGTTGGCCTGTGCGATTCGAAATGACCAATTCAAGGTAGCTCTGAATGTATTTAGTGATGATATATTAACAAACCATATCGCCCTCATTCATGTATGTGAACGCTCTCTCTTTGATAAGGTCGGAAATAGAGGAAACTGCTTCGTCTAGACATTGTAGAAATGCAGATATTACTCCCAAGTCCGTTTTTTTCTATACACGCCTTGCCGGTCGTCTAAAAATAGCAAAAACCACCATGTTTCCTTCCCATGGTGCAATGCGAACCACGAGTAAACTTTTTTCTCACGCATGCTGTAATTATAGGCACCGACTGAAATTGCTGAAAAAAGTTGAATGTTGAAGGCATTGCTGCATCCGAATTTTGCTCCTGAAAAAGAAGCAATAACTCTTGGTTTTGGCCACTTTCAGACGACCGGCAAGTCGTGTATTCAACAATGGTTATAGAGATGATCCTCTTGCTTTAGATAATCCAGATATAAATGGCCTGCAGGATATATACTCGTATTCACATTCTAGGAAACAATCAATAGTTCCAGTGGGACATCATATTTATAGCTATACCTCTGTAAGATAAAAAGAGAGAAGATTATAATTTCGCCATTGCTATCTAACCATGTCCCAGAAGGACCTGCATGTAGCTTACACATATCTCGCCTAATAGCATTCGCTATAACGTGTGTAGCATGTGATCATTTCAGTCAACGGCACAAACATTTTTGAAGGACCGAATTGGACAAGCTCTAATTTCTCTGCGTTCCTGCTAATTCAAAGAAGAAATCTTTGAATCAGCATGGAACCGGCCTAATAGCATTCGCTATAACGTGTGTAGCATGTGATCATTTCAGTCAACGGCACAAACATTTTTGAAGGACCGAATTGGACAAGACTATCAACAAAATTTCTCTAATTTCTCTGCGTTCCTGCTAATTCAAAGAAGAAATCTTTGAATCAGCATGGAACCGGACACCCTCCATCCACCCTATAAAACACCGAGGACAGCACACAGACAGGACCTTTACACGGTGAAATAAAGACAGGTGATATGACAGTGCTAGACATCACATTATCAAGTTCCTTTTGTTTCTCAGCAAAATGCATTGAAGCAACAGGAACCCGTGCCCACCCAACCACCCGCGGGTCGCAGTGTGTAAGATGTTTGACACTACGTTTGTAACATTCGCATGAAATCGTGTAACGAAAGATCTGCATGATATTTATATGAACAGTCACAATCATTACGACTAGAGATTCAATAGAAAAAAACAGCCGAGTGATGCGGATTTGATATCTTGCCTTCATCATTGAACAAGTTTGACCACTTCAGACGGATACGCGGATTCGCTTGGATAGTCACCAGGTCCGTGGAGGTAGGCCGATACATATTTGTACAACAAAAAGTACGACACGCTTTGCATATCGGCTAGGAAATGGTCTAACACGGTTTAGGCGAGCATAATTTCCTGTGTGGTAATAAAACGCTGGAAACTGGTTAATTCAAGAAGACCCAAATGACTGTGAACAACGCGAGCAATACGGACGTTAACCGGTGCCCTATTAAGACGTGCTAACAGGCCGCTGGTGGCTTCTCCGTTCACACAGCAATAACCTTCTCCATAATTCACAATTCTCTCCTTAATTGACTTGAATGAGCATTTTCTGGGGTTAATCGTCCTAGTACTTTGGTCAAATGTCAGTAATGACTATGTTACTGTGAACCCTGGGGCTATAAATATTACACATGTATGTGTGCAGAGTCAACATCACAAGGTGTAATCTGGTGATAGGTTGTAAGATGGGGAAATTTTACCATTCATTCTACTGGCGCCTGACGTGTGTATGGAGAAAATATATTGCCCTGTGTTGTTATGACAGATGGCATATCTCACCGGGAAGCCCCTGAAAACATATGAAACATTTAGTACCCACAGTTTGCCATTTATAGCTGGTGGAAGTGACGTCATAACATAACGTCATGAGCATCTGTCTCATTAGGCTGAATATGCATATTATTGGCATTGTGTCCAGTATCTTAACATAATCTGTATTTCAAATATTCCTGAAAATATGGGAAGAGCCAGATACAAACCATTTAATTCCGGGGATGATTATGAACCAATCAGTGCTGATGGCTCTATTTCTCCGGGGCTTAATCTCATCCACCTAACCAAGACATAGCACCACTGCGTTACGCGTAACGTGGGAAAGGGAATTTATGTCGGGCAACATGGTGGAAGTTGTGTCGTCATATCGAGAGACAACGACTCTCGTCTGTCATGTAGCCATCTTACTTCATACGTATAGTTCAACTTGTTCGTGTTTTTAAGAATCGAATTAAAAAGTAAAAAGTGGAACTGGTCTAGAAGTGGGAGCAAACTCTTCGCATCCTAATCGCCATTTTAAATGTATAATTTACTCATTGCGTCCAAGGACTTTGCAAACAGACTCAATAGGAATCCAATATGAAAAGCGATACCCTCAGAGAGTTTGACGTGTTGACTGTTTTCATTTGTGGATTTCAAGTGGATTTAATTTAAAATGAAACCTTACCAGAATCAAAAGCTATTCCAAGTCGATTTTAAGAGATCGATGTATCGCAGACACTCTTTGATGGTGACTGTTCATTTGGACATCTTGGGAATGTTGAATACGATGTTCAAACGCCTCCTCTCAGTTCTAGGGCATTGTAAACTGATTCAAACTTTCCAAGGGGCTAAGTTCAGGCTATTGCATGTGGGAATTGCCCCACCCACACTGCAAGTGGAAGCGCTCCAAATAATGGCACCCCAAATCAGTAATATATACCTCTAACATCACCAAATTACGCCATATTTAGACTAACTTTAACATATGTTGAGCATCGTTAAACCCAATTAGGCAATTGGCTTATCTTATTAATCATGTTATTGTCAGTCACTACACACCAGCATGCTCAGAATGTGTCATAGTCGCTGGATTCAGATCTAAAATTACTTTCAGCCTAGAAGTGAAAATCATATCTTAACCTGATTTGACCACTTTTACTCTCTTTCGACCCCAATTGTGACCCACCTGTTAAAATAGCAACCGCATTATCTTCAATATATAGGATTACACTATCAAAGAGGAATACAAATTTGACCTCACTTGACCTAATTTCATACCTTCGTGGTCATTAGTCAAGATGACAAGCAGGTTATTTTTTCAGATTGACGGATGGGCTATAAAATATGTCCTCTTTTATAAATTTGATTCAGACAAAAAAACGAGAATTGCTCAGTTTTGCTTGGAGCTTACTCCAATGCTGTCAAGGAGTTTGACTGGAACTTACACACGTCAGGAGGCTATAGTTGTGATTGTGAATCGTCGAACTTTATCTATACACCATGCACACATATTGTGACTGGTGACCTTGATTTGGTGAGTGATAAGGATCTGAAATTACTCCTGATGAAAGGACCTAAATATAGAGAGCCAAGAAGAATAAATCTGAAGGCCGACCAGAAGATAGTCCTGTCTGCATTGGAACAGTACGTTATTGATTGGTCTAAGCGAGAAAAAGTTGAACCTACAGTACTCGCTGATTGGCTGGACCTCACCAAGAGCAAGGTCGTTCAAACAATCCGCCATATTGACAGAAGTACTCTTCCCCAAGTAAAACAAGTACTGAGAAACCTCAATTCGCAAGAAGTTCTAGCAAATCTCCAGAGTAAATTCGTCATAGTCCCAGCAGACAAAGCTCCGAATAATATAATATTCATATGTAAATATTACTATTACCAGGTGCTGGTTAAAGAATTGAGTGTAGACATACCTTCATCAAATACGTCTACTTACTCCCAAACTGCATTTACTCTGGAAGATTTATTTAACAATCACAAAAAGTTTCTCAGGGAAAGAGGTATTTGTCTTCCAACCAATCATAACGACATACCAAAACTATACTGGACTCCCAAAATGCATAAATCACCATACAAAGCTAGATTCATAGCTGGTTCTAGAAGCTGCACCACCAAGCTTCTTTCAACCCTATTGACGAGGGCCCTTCAGGAGGTAAAAGCATTTTGGGAAAGGTATTGCGCCACTATTTCTATAAACTCTGGCGTTGAATGTATGTGGATATTGAAAAACTCAAAATGTCTTACGGAAGAACTTGATGCTAAAGGTCACATACCGTACAGACATGTATCCACATGGGATTTCTCGACTCTCTATACTACAATCCCTCATCAGGACCTTATTGACCGTCTAAGTTCATTAATAGTATCTGTGTTCAAGAAAACTGATCGTAGATATATTAATGTCGGAAGCCATAAAGCATTCTTTAGCTCTACTACACACAAGAGCTATCATTCATGGGATGTTTCTTTGTTTATAGAGTTGCTTGAATTTCTCATTAAAAATATCTATGTGAAATTTGGCAACACAATATATCAGCAGCATATAGGTATTCCAATGGGTACTAATTGTGCACCCCTGTTGGCTGACCTGTATCTGTTCTCTTATGAATATGACTATATGCAGGCGCTTTCAAAAACCGATCCATTCAAAGCCCGTTCCTTCTCATTCACCAAACGCTATATAGACGATCTTCTCGCTGTGGATAATCGCTATATAAATGACGCAGTGAAGGATATATATCCACCTTCACTGGATTTGAAGGAAACTACAGATAGCCCTACAGGCACATCATATTTAGATCTATATCTCTATAAAAATGAAGCGGGCATTCTCTCTCGTCGACTTAATGACAAAAGAGATGATTACAATTTCGACATCGTAAACTATCCCTTTCTGGACAGTAATATTCCAGTGGGACCTGCATATGGCGTATACACATCTCGCTTAGTAGCATTTGCTAGATCCTGTGTTAGATGTGACGATTTTAATCAACGTCACAAAACATTGTTGCAGAAACTTATAAAACACGGCTATTCCATCGAACGCCTCCACTCAAAGTTAATCAAATTCGGCGATACATATGGCATGCTGATAGCAAAATACGAACGTAGCGTGCAAGATCTATGGCGCTACGTTTCGTAACTTGTGTCTAATTCCGCTTAACCCGGGGCTAGGGGCCGTATGAACCCATGTACTTCAAGAGCCTCATGGTACTCATATGAACAGTCACAATCAAAGCGTGCATTCTTTAGATGACAACTTTACAACGAATATTATGGATTAAGGATACTGATCAGCGATACGGATTTGATATTTTTGGAACATCATGATGTCTTGCCGGCATCATTGAAAACTGTTGACCGCTTCTCTCTTGCAGGAAACAAGCCTATGTTTATGTATACTATGATTGTCTTTTTGAATTTGGTGCTAATACTGTTATATGGAATATGGAATAGGTCTTTGGATTATGGACGCGGATATTCTCTAATGGACAACGGCTGAATTATGAATGGCGGACTAGACGCTTGTAATCATGACCTATTCTGGTCCAATTTGTGACCCCTGAATTCATTTGTGAGATACAACTGGATTATTTTTGAAGAATGGTGTCTGGGCTATCAAATAGTTTGTGTGGTCAGCTTTTAATAATCTGATTTATGACCAAAACGGTGAGAATTATTCAATTTTGTTAGATTTCACCCCATTTGACCTATTTTGACTCAATTTCTTACCCCTGGGTTCAATTGTCAAGCTAAAAGATGGGTTATAGACGAAGAGAGACACCTGGACTAGCAAATAGTATGGGTTGTCAGCTTTGGTAATCTGATTAGGACCCAAACAGTCCGAGTCAGAACGAATGAATATTGCAAGATTTGATCTTGTCTGACCTCTTCTGACCATTTAGGTCATATGTCAAGATGCCAAAACGGGCTACTCTTAAAAAGTAGCGCATGGAGTTTCGAATAGAGTGGATTGTCATCTTCTGACTTGATTTTTCCGACATTGATCCCCTGTCTAGTCACATTCATAAGGGATCTGATATAGGTCTGCCAAAGAGTATCCATATGCTATTGGCATATAGTATTGGCATATAGTGTTGACAATTTAAACTAGATGCCATCAATGGGACATTCTTTTAACAAGGAAATATCTCACTGATGATATCCCACATGTTATGTAGTTGAAATGAAGGATGAGTTATGGCTTTTGACATTAAACTATCTGTGATCAATTGTCTTGAAAACCGATATAATCAAGGAATTAAGGCTGTTGTGTAACTGATTCAATCAGAATCGTCACAATATGGACACACGAATTCATATTAGTCAATGTCGGCTAAATTTATTGACAACCTCGCGAAGCGCAGTGGTGCTGCATAAACGATGTTTGAATAGGACTTGCTTCAGAAGTTGAAGTTCATCTCCAGACAAACACTTGACTCCTTGGTGGAATATTGAACACATGGATTTTTTCAAGGGCGTATAGTTTAATATTTGGTCAGTAATTATTCCAGAGGAAGCGTTCTGTTTTTTAACTGGAATGCACATAACCGTTATAATATGACAAGATTTTTTCCACTATATCCACCTATTGCTTCTAATAATATCGCTTAGTTGGTATTTGATCTTCTAGGCGACGAGTCAAGAGCAATTTAGACGGCCATCAAGCTATGACATTTTCGTGTGAGTTTTGTAATTATACATCGTATATGAGAGATTGCATGGAATTACAATCCACACAAAATAGTATTTACACAGATTACCAATGTAATAGAACACTTGACATGAAAGGCAAATTATACGCAAGAGTAGTGATTCTCCAATAAGATATATAATGCTGTGAAGGACAAATGTACGCCATTGCACTGAATTCGCTAATAGGATACATTAACTAGCCAAAGCACTGTAACCATGTGAATTAGTTTAATAAGTTTGATAGCTGATCATAACTGTTTTTATAGATCGGCGATCACCCTTGGAGTGAATCAGGGGTCCATGAATGCCAATGAAGAGGATGAAATATTGCTATGAGTTTGTTGAGAGTAATAAGCAATAAAAATGTATTACAAATTCACGGTTTTGCTAATTAGTTAATCATACTTGGCCTTGGGAAGGGGG
>JAVTVY010046337.1:0-21933 GCA_036873755.1 Hanleya hanleyi | reverse complement strand
ACCGTCATTCGTGCCCGTTTTAATCACGTATGAAACGTGTCATTATCTACGTACCTAGCTCAGGTGATCAGATTCGAATCTCAAACAGATCGATTTTGTTCGACTCCAGATCATTTTGATCATATTCCTAGAAGTAAATAAAAAAACAAGGGCCTCCACTCAATCTTCGGAAAGTCAGTAAGCGGAATGCAAAAATAAATGAATAAAATAAACGTTGTTAACTGCAGTTAGTTAAATCAGTTTGGAGGAATTCGTTTGCTGACATCTCAAAACAATTCAGATGTCGAATGCATGTGAATACTTAAAAGTCTCACGGAAGAGGATGACAAAGGACACATACCGTATTAACATGTATCTATTTTGGATTTTCTCGACTATCTATACTACTATTCCTCATCATGACTACACCGTACATCTCAATTCATTGATAATATCGGTGAGTAATAAAACCAGCCACCGGTGTGTTAACCCTACCAGGAATGGAGGTGCCAATATGACCCCCTCCTCCCAACCACTTCTACCAAACTTTCTCCCCTAACTTCGGAACAACAAAAAATGAAGGCTGACCCACCGTAACTTTATAGTTTATCATACTGGGGTCATTTTGAGTCTATTTGCATAACAACCCGAGCAGACGATCATGGGTAAATTCAAAGTCATATTTTCGTCGTTTTTCTTCTAAATTCCTGCTTTTCCTCGAGGAAAATTGGGCAAAATCTATTTTATTTCACATCAGACCATTATTTACTAATTTTTCATGCAGTTTTTGCGAAGAAAACACATAAATAAACAAATCGAAAAATCAACCCAAAATGCCTGTTTTGAAGATTTTCCGGTAGAGGTTGAGCCAAGAGTATAGTGTGGTACGTTTTAGCTTCCTAGCTCAAGGAGTAAGAAAAATATTTAGAACCCCCCAACCGCAGGCCTGGACAGGTCTCAAAAAGCCAAGGCCTGATAGGGTTAATGCATATTGCATAAGGCTTTCTTCAGTTCTAATTGACGTAGATATTATTCTTGGTGTGTTTTGTTTTTGTTTACAGAATTGCTTGAATTTCTCATTAACAATATCTATATTTGGCAATACCTATTCCAAGCGGTGTATCTGTATCACAATGGGTGAAAATTGCGGACCACTTTCATGACCCATATCTGTTCTCTTACAAATACGTCTATATGCTGAAATTGTCAAAAGATAACCTTTCTTCAAAGCCCGTTCCTTCTCATTCACCAAATCACATATAGACGATTTAGACCTACCACTGGATAATCCGTTTATCATCGACGCTGCGAAAGATATATGTCCCTTTCCTTGGATTAGAAGGAAACTACTGATCATGGAACATCATATCTGGACATATGCATTTACAAGAACGATCAGGACTTTCTCTCGCGTCGACTCCACGACAAGAGACACAGTGTGTAAATCTGTCCGCCTGGGTTATATGTATGACGAGCCATATGTGCCCATTTATGACATAATAGATGGAGGGTAAGCATTTCACAGTTTTCTACGTCTGATACATCACTATATGGAAGAAGCTGTTCTAGATTTATTTTGGTATATTCTGTGTCAAACTCAAGTTCATAGATCATCTCCTTGTCATCGTTAGAAATTTATCAAAACTGTGTCGAATTTTACAGTTATGAAATGGATATACTAGACTTGTAGTTTAGGATTTCAGGTCTTGGTCTGTATATTATAATAAACTAGAATGGTTGTTAATCAATTTTGATTGCTGCAGAGGGGGTAAATATAAGTATAAAGAGACGAACATTTACGAACAAGTGCTGATGTCATGAAATGAGACTGGCCGTATATCGGTCGAGGGGATTTTCCCGACTATTCGACTTTTTGATCGACTTTTTGAGTTCCTGTGCGTATTTTTGTTTGGCGTGCAGAGTCAAAATGGAAGTACAATTACAGGCGTCTGGTCCGTCATTCATAATTCAGCCGTCTTCCATTAAAGAACATCCTCGTCCATAATCCAAAGACCTATTCCATATTCCAACAGTATTAGCACCAAATTCAAAAAGACAATACATAAGCATAGGCTTGTTTCCTGCAAGAGAGAAGCGGTCAACAGTTTTCAATGACGCCGGCAAGACATCATGATGTTCCAAAAATATCAAATCCGTATCGCTGATCAATATTCTTAATCCATAATATTCGTTGTAATGTCGTCTTATAGAGAATGATGTATCGCAGTCACGTTTTGATTGTGACTGTTCATATGAGCATCATGAGGATCTTGAATTACATGGATTCATACGGCCCCTAGCCCCGGGTTAAGCGGAATTAGACACAAGTTACGAAACGTAACGCCATATATCTTGCACGGGATACGCTCGTATTTTGCTATCGGCATGCGATATGTATCGCCAAATTTTGAAAGTTTGAGTGGAGGCGCTTGGTGGTATAGTCCTGTTTTATAAGTTTCTGCAACAATGTTTTGTGACGCTTATTAAAATCGTCATATTTAATACAGGATCTATCAAATGCTACTAGGCGAGATATGTATACGCCATATGCAGGTCCCACTGGAATAATACTTTCCAGAAAGGGATAGTTTACGATGTCGAAATTGTAATCATCTCTTTTGTCATAAAGCCGACAAGAGAGAAGGCCCGCTTCATTTCTATAGAGATAAAATAATTAGATTGAAATTCAATGTATCAGATTGAAATTAGTGACCAATCTTTTATTGGATTGAGAATATTCAATCTAACAGATTGAAAACGATATATTGAATCTGTTATAGACAGAAAATTCAATGTACTAGATTGAAATTTTCAATCTAATAGATGGAATATTCAATCGAATAGATTGGTCACTTAACCCAGAAACTCTGGCTGTGATAGGTAAATTTAGGGTAAGGGGGCGTGGCATTCCTATCACAGCCGAGATCGCACCTAGGTTAAATTTTAGCGATAAAAATTTGACTGGCGAAGAGCAACTTTTCGCTGACGAAAATAACGAAACGGGAGAGAAAAAATATGCCAATTTGATACAGTTTGACCGACCTGAGCTTCTTTCACCATGTACCATCTCTAATGACTGTTTGGGACTCTAAAAAATTAGTGACGACGAAGAAAACACAATAAACGCTCGATTTCGATGTTTACCGCCATTAGCTCAACGAGACTTGACCGCGCGTGCGCACTAGTATCGTGACCTTTCTGATCTGACTATGGTGAAATGGACGAGTCACGTGGGCAGAAAGGTCAATCGCGTTGGAAATCTCGTTTCTCAACGAGACTGAAAATGGCGGCAACTTGACGAGTTAGATGACAAAATTAGAGTTTGGAAGAAGATTTCGTCTAACGGAATGAGTCATTAGTTGATTATCAAAGTTCTGGAGATGCCAAATCATATTATTTATTCGATAAAATGCTTTTCGTGCCTTTGTCTCAATTCCCCACGCCGTGTGCAGTTGAAGATCTCCAGCGACTGACGTCTTATTTATTTTTTTCCTTTTCGGTCTGTATATGTGATTCGGGCTAAAGGGTCAGCAACAACAATAATAAAAAAAAAAAAAATAGACCCCTTAGCCGATGTTTTCGGGCTAATTGGTCACTATTTCCAATCTGATAGATTTAATTTTTAATCTAACTATTTTAGAGAGTAGGTCTAAATATGATGTGCCTGTAGGGCTATCTGTAGTTTCATTCAAATCCAGTGAAGTTGGATATATATCGCTATTATCCACAGCGAGAAGATGGTCTATATAGCGTTTGGTGAATGAGAAGGAACGGGCTTTGAATGGATCGGTTTTTGAAAGCGCCTGCATATGGTCAGATTGAAAGGAGAACAGATATACGTCAGCCTATCACTGAGCACATATACTATAGCAATGTCAATCGGCACTGATACAAGTGTTCATGTGTAGGACCGATTGGTGACTTAATTATTCCAGTGGGTTTCATATCTCAGAACCCAAACTACGGCACCATGATCAGTTCCATTTTCATGTTATCGTATAGTTTTACATTGTTTTAGGAGAAGTAATACCAGCAGAAGAATCATTCCAAGAAATACTCGCAGGCCCACAACCAGTCCGCGGCAGATCCACGAATAGTCCGCAAAGCTCGCAAAGCCTAACATATTTAATTGCCATAAATGTAACTTTTCCACCAAATGGAGGTTCAGCCTCCAGAGGGAAAGGGACGTACATACTGTACATCGTACCGCTGTCCAATTTGCAGTAGACCATTCAAAGTGAAATGGTTCAAAGATACGAACAACAAATTCTGCTCGATTGGCCTCATTTGTCATTTTGGTGGCAAGAAATTTACCAGGTAGACCGGGACTACATAATTTGTCATCGCAACCGTTACCAAGGTAGGCCTATTGTTGTTCCATATGTCACAAGGCGTTTATGACCAAAACCCACTATGACGGTCATATGAATAACCACACCAATACGAAATGCAGCTACTTTAAATGCGGGGCCGGGTACGTGTATCCTGGTGACTTGGAAATGCATGCTAAAAATTGTCGTCAAAAAGAGGGTAAGAAGTTTGATGTGGTACATGCGATAAAATCTTTGCAACGAAGAAGACTCATACTGATCACCTCTGTGAAATGCATCAATCTGCGTTTAGGTGCTCCGAGTATCTCAAAATGTTCAAGTGGAGATCATCTATGTCGTATCACCACAATAATGTAACATGCAACATCTAAGTTGACCAGTTACTTTGCTTTTGGATTTTTTTTTATATCATTGCAAATTCTGAAGATACCGTACATTCCCAGAGCTATAGTGCGTAGAAAAAGAACAAAGAAGTGTATCAAAAATTATCATTCAGACTGTAACCGGCCGGTATAAAGTATTCATATATATATTTTTTTAACAAATTTGTGTGAGCGTTTTGCATACACAAGTTTTCAGATTGTATTCCTTGCCAATGTCTCAGCACGTACGAAATATAGACGTAAAGGAAGTAGTACATTCGAGCGAGGATTTGACCCCGGTTTGACGTGCCAAAAATAAAATAATGCCACCCAAAAGTAAAATATTAACTATATGAAAGGAATATTTTGATTGGCGCAAAGATCCACATTTTGTTATGCACAGAATAATTCCAAGACATTGAATACCACAGTTCTCGAAGGACAGGGCCGTTATGTGTTACTGCAAACACGCTGATTTTAGGTGCCTTCTTTTTCTCTTCATAAATATATTCATGTTACATTCGATCTTAATATAACTGGCCTAGGTCCGCAGCTACACACTTGAACAATCCATTGAAACTTTAGCAATATATTGGAACTTGAGTAATCTATTGGGACAAAGTGTAAAACTGATCCTGGGCATGACCATGCACTCTGAATCTGTTTACAGAAATAAATAAATGGTGTTTTCACTTCAAAGAGGTGTTTTCTGTTCAATTCAACAGTTCGAATTTGCACGAAAGTATACACCACTTCACAAACTTGTTATTTGAGAATCACGATACTCGGTGGCATGGAATTATTCGGAGTATAAAGTTGTATATTTACTTCATGTTAATCGAACATTTTTCCATATAGGTAATATTTTCCATAGGGAACTCCAATCGCATCACTGAGGCCGAATCCTCGCTGAAACTACAGCGTCCTTTTGGGTGTTACTACATAATAATATTTTAGACCATACTTCTATAATAGAAGGATTGCCTTGACGGGTTTATACAGGGGATATGTATTTTCATCTTTTGATTTAACAATGTGTTGAAAAAAAACTTATGTTATTTAGGTTTAGGATATGCTGTACCGTATTTCTTGCCAATGTCTTATTTTATATATATTGTCACTAAAAATGTTATAAAACGTAATTTCCCCGTACATGTAATTACACGAGAGAACTGCATCCACGGGTAATTTTAATTAATTTCTTATTTCTGTTGTGCAGAACAGAATGTTTTCGTATCTCGCAGAAGCGAATTCGAAAATTCACCATACCTCGTACCAATATTTTAATTTGCTCGATATCTTGGCGCAATTGTGGTTGTTCAATTTTCACCTTAGCAAAATGTTTTATGGGTTGTGGGAGCATACATTGTTGCATTTTTGGGTATAATTAAATTTTCTTGCCTTTCATCGAAAATTCCAAGTTCGGAATATACCGTACTTGTCAATCCCGAGGTTTTCTCGATTACAAGTTAGGGTGTTGATGTACTTGAACAAGTTAAAAATGCATTTGTATGCACGTTTTCGTATTTTAAATGCCAACTGGATGCGTTGACCAATCGTAGTTTACATAAATGGAATCTGCATGGTGCGTTGAACTTATCAGGTCTGAACATTACACGATTACGTTACATTGTGATTTGAGGCACTGGAAAACTGATCGTTTATTAATAACATATTCTAGAAAAATAAAGAAATAAAACACAACTATAGTATATAGTACCGGTATACATCAGGTATATATTCCTATATCATACATTATACAGGTATTTTACAATATAGGGCATATATGATATAGCTGGTGAATAATACATACCGTTAGTGTTTTATTTATATGTTTTCTAGAATAAGTGATTACTAAACCGTTAGTTTGCTATAGTGAGTTTAGTCGTGACCGTTGAGTTGATAAAGCAGAAACTGCAAGTAAATATACTATAAGCACAATATACTCATTGATGTTCACTGCAAATAAATCGAAAATCTTGTCAGTTGAATCGCTTTTCTCTGCTGTAGTTTTGCAGAGACATGCCCTCAGAAAATGAACTTGGATCTTCTTCGTCGTCGGTCATTTCAACATCACTTTCGAAATGGATTTTTTTGGACGCTACTAATGACACATTGCTACAATTGTGTAGAGGTTGTCGAGCCGCCAGCTAATGTCACAACGCACACAACTGCTCTGTGAAAATAGTGTAGGCGACTCCGTCGCTAAAAACAAATGATAGCGAGCATGTTGATGCTTATTGTCACAACTGGCGATTAGTAATTATTCGAGGAAAAATATATCACACATGATGTATGACTAAATCTTGTAACTATCAGAGATATTGTCCAATAAGGAAGCCAGGACTAGTGCGTAGCGAAATATAAAAATTCTCGGTAGCATAGTTACGGAAATATGCACATTACACATTTTAACCCATTATCACTACCTGGCCTTTCTCCGCTATCTCCGGAACGACAAAAAATGAAGAGCTGATACTCCTGGACTTTATAGTTTATCATAGGGGGTCATTTTGAGCCTATTTGCATAACCCCCCGAGCAGAGAATCATGGGCAAATTCAAGATGGCGGCCACGTGGGGTACCAGAAAAGTGGTGTTTTTGTCATATTTCTTCAAAATTTCTGCTTTTGCGCAACGAAAAGCGGGCAAAAATTATTTTCTTCCACATCACATTAATATTTACTAATTTATCATGCAGTTTGTGCGGAGAAATTGCATGAATAAAAAAATTCGGGAAATCCGACTGAAAAATCGACCAAAAAAGACTATTTTTGAAAATGACGCCATTGTGACGTCATCAAAGCGGCCATCTGGGATTTTTTACATTTTCTGGTAGATCTTGATCCAAGGGTATAGTGTGGTAAGTTTCAGTCCCCTAGTTCAAGAGGTAAGAAAAATAATTAAGGGGGGCCATTTCCACCCCCCCCCCCGAGGTCGTAGGTCAACGCACAGGTGAGGGGATCAATTGCTAATGATACAATTGTCGTAATTGCGTCATTAATCGTCGACTCTGCATACAGAGTCGTTAGCTAATGTCACAATTGCGACAATAGCGGTTTACTCTGCATGCAGATTCGCCTGCTAATGACACAATTACTATATTAGCTGGAGACCGGACAACTTGTCATGAGTAGTGGCTACATCGCTGATATAGGTGTACTTGAGAATTTTGGTAGCTTGGTTTGGTCAGAGCTTGAGGTCTCCTTGCACGCGGTGGTGAGCGATATGATTCTAATTTTGTCTGGCTCCTCAAATGGTATGGATATCTGGGCCAGGATAACATCAACAAGCTTGGAACTATAATTCTTTGTGGAGAATCCATAGCGACCAGTAATTTCACAGAGTTTGAAACTTTGAATGTTTCCTCGTAATGGTGATTTACGGTATGACTGTAGGCCTATACAGACGGCCGAAAAGCTTGGAAATGGTAGAGAACAATAATCCGCCTTTTGCGCTATTCCTAATGCCGGTTTCGACCGCAAGCTGGCGCTAACGCTCACGGCCTTTTGGTCTGTTCCGGTTTAGCTGTCTGCTACTGTAAACATGTGCAGGAGGGAAGGCGGGTATTGTATTTCGCCTCGTTTCGTCAGATTTTCTCACTGACGGAGACGTCCTTGGTAGTTTACGTAAGTATAGTCATCAAGTCTAATTTTTACTCGTTTGTACAAGCATAATAAAAGCCGCTTTGTCAACAAATTGGGCAATCAAAACTCGTCGTTGTTGTTGTTATAAAACATGGTGGGTGGCCGGCAGTTCAGCCTGATTAAACCACACTGTATTGAAAACAATCAGCAGGGGCCAGTTTGTTTGATCAAGTACTGTGAGAAATAATCGGATTATTAGTTAACCCGACTACCATGTAGCTGTTAATGTAGCTGTATGATTATAATGTGATAAACGAGAACCCAACCCGCCTCAGTTGGGACTGCTGGTAGTGTTTCATAATTTTATTGTGAAAAGACACACTGAACAGAAAATTAATGTGCCATATGTCTTCTAACTTCTCATAAATACTGAGGAAGTAGTTTTTGCACTAATAGCTACTTATTTTGAATTGTTTTAATTATCTAATTATTATACCATGTATTTCCTCTGCAAAATGCATTGAAATAAATGTATATACATATCTACATATTCCTGTTCTGTCCCATAACACACAAAATATTTTGACTGATTCACTTCCATAATTTATTCTCGTTTATCACATTATAATCATACAGCTACATTAACAGCTACATGGTAGTCGGGTTAACTAATAATCCGATTATTTCTCACAGTACTTGGCCAAACAAACTGGCCCCTGCTGATTGTTTTCAGTAGAGTGTGGTTTAATCAGACCATGGAGCTGAAAATCGAATAGCTCCATGATCAGACTGAACTGCCGGCCACCCACCATGTTTTATAACAACAACAACGACGAGCTTTGATTGCCCAATTTGTTGACAAAGCGGCTTTTATCATGCTTGTATAAACGAGTAAAAATTAGACTTGATGACTATACTTACGTAAACTACCAAAGACATCTCCATCAGTGAGAAAATCTGACGAAACGAGGCGAAATACAATACCCGCCTTCCCTCCTGCACATGTTTACAGTAGCAGACAGCTAAACCGGAACAGACCAAAAGGCCGTGAGCGCTTGCGCCTTCTTGTGGCCGAAACCGGCATTAGGAATAACGCAAAAGGCGGATTGCATCTGTAGAGCGGAGCTATGATTTTTAACTGCTTTTAGCTAGAAAAAAATAAGTGTAAAATACGTTGAGATGGGTGTCTTGCCCGTGGACACTACTGTCTTTCTATTGTAGAAAAATTATATTCCAAATATAATGTGATATGTTCACAGATAACATCCAATTAGGTCGCATGTCGAAAAGTCGCACAGGGCGATATTTTACCTCTTCACAAAGTCATACAGTCCCACATGGAAAAGGCGCACAGTAGCAGTAATGATTGGTCTTCGCATTTCGCATTCTGCTGAGAACGTGTAAGAAAATTACAAGCTTCTTTGTAGATATTAATAACAACTAATATATGAATAAATATATGTCTTTTGCGTACTTATAGAGAGAAATAATATAGAGAAATATTCCTTCTTCTCACAAAATTGATTATATTTTCTCATCTCACTATCGCTAAAGTGAAGCATGCAACACAACATGTTGGTGTTGTCTGGATATATTCTCATTACCTTGAGTAGTCAAGTTCAATTTAACTTCAAGTTCAATTTATTGCTCAGAAACTTTACATAAAAGTATGGAGCACACACATATATATAGTTCATCGTCGTACATGGCGGGATTCAACTTACTTATGTTACAGTCAGTTTCGATCCTATTCTTATAAACCTCATTAGCTTAAATATAGTCCTCCTATTACCATTAAGAGGAGCAAGTCAGTTATGGTCTAGAATTGTCACCACTGGTCTTCCTATTTGCGCTATTCCTAATGACGGTTTCGACCGCAAGCTGGCGCTAACGCTCACAGCCTTTTGGTCTGTTCCGGTTTAGCTGTCTGCTACTGTAAACATGTGCAGGAGGGAAGGCGGGTATTGTATTTCGCCTCGTTTCGTCAGATTTTCTCACTGACGGAGACGTCCTTGGTAGTTTACGTAAGTATAGTCATCAAGTCTAATTTTTACTCGTTTGTACAAGCATAATAAAAGCCGCTTTGTCAACAAATTGGTCAATCAAAACTCGTCGTTGTTGTTGTTATAAAACATGGTGGGTGGCCGGCAGTTCAGCCTGATTAAACCACACTGTATTGAAAACAATCAGCAGGGGCCAGTTTGTTTGATCAAGTACTGTGAGAAATAATCGGATTATTAGTTAACCCGACTACCATGTAGCTGTTAATGTAGCTGTATGATTATAATGTGATAAACGAGAACCCAACCCGCCTCAGTTGGGACTGCTGGTAGTGTTTCATAATTTTATTGTGAAAAGACACACTGAACAGAAAATTAATGTGCCATATGTCTTCTAACTTCTCATAAATACTGAGGAAGTAGTTTTTGCACTAATAGCTACTTATTTTGAATTGTTTTAATTATCTAATTATTATACCATGTATTTCCTCTGCAAAATGCATTGAAATAAATGTATATACATATCTACATATTCCTGTTCTGTCCCATAACACACAAAATATTTTGACTGATTCACTTCCATAATTTATTCTCGTTTATCACATTATAATCATACAGCTACATTAACAGCTACATGGTAGTCGGGTTAACTAATAATCCGATTATTTCTCACAGTACTTGGCCAAACAAACTGGCCCCTGCTGATTGTTTTCAGTAGAGTGTGGTTTAATCAGACCATGGAGCTGAAAATCGAATAGCTCCATGATCAGACTGAACTGCCGGCCACCCACCATGTTTTATAACAACAACAACGACGAGCTTTGATTGCCCAATTTGTTGACAAAGCGGCTTTTATCATGCTTGTATAAACGAGTAAAAATTAGACTTGATGACTATACTTACGTAAACTACCAAAGACATCTCCATCAGTGAGAAAATCTGACGAAACGAGGCGAAATACAATACCCGCCTTCCCTCCTGCACATGTTTACAGTAGCAGACAGCTAAACCGGAACAGACCAAAAGGCCGTGAGCGCTTGCGCCTTCTTGTGGCCGAAACCGGCATTAGGAATAACGCAAAAGGCGGATTGCATCTGTAGAGCGGAGCTATGATTTTTAACTGCTTTTAGCTAGAAAAAAATAAGTGTAAAATACGTTGAGATGGGTGTCTTGCCCGTGGACACTACTGTCTTTCTATTGTAGGAAAATTATATTCCAAATATAATGTGATATGTTCACAGATAACATCCAATTAGGTCGCATGTCGAAAAGTCGCACAGGGCGATATTTTACCTCTTCACAAAGTCATACAGTCCCACATGGAAAAGGCGCACAGTAGCAGTAATGATTGGTCTTCGCATTTCGCATTCTGCTGAGAACGTGTAAGAAAATTACAAGCTTCTTTGTAGATATTAATAACAACTAATATATGAATAAATATATGTCTTTTGCGTACTTATAGAGAGAAATAATATAGAGAAATATTCCTTCTTCTCACAAAATTGATTATATTTTCTCATCTCACTATCGCTAAAGTGAAGCATGCAACACAACATGTTGGTGTTGTCTGGATATATTCTCATTACCTTGAGTAGTCAAGTTCAATTTAACTTCAAGTTCAATTTATTGCTCAGAAACTTTACATAAAAGTATGGAGCACACACATATATATAGTTCATCGTCGTACATGGCGGGATTCAACTTACTTATGTTACAGTCAGTTTCGATCCTATTCTTATAAACCTCATTAGCTTAAATATAGTCCTCCTATTACCATTAAGAGGAGCAAGTCAGTTATGGTCTAGAATTGTCACCACTGGTCTTCCTATCGCATTGAAATGGTGACACTTTTGATCTAATCATGATAATCAACTACCCATTCATTGATTGCAATATTCCAGAAGTACCTGCATACAAGGTATGTATATCTCGTCTGATAGCATTTGCTGGTTCATGTGCAGACCTTGACGATTTTCATCAACGCCACAGAATATTAATAAAGAAACTTGTCAAAAAAAGGATATAGTCAAACGCCTCCAGTCAAAGTTTCTCAATTTCTGTAATAAATATGGAACACTAACGGCAAAATACGTTCGTAGCTGTGCAAGATCCATGGTGCTACGTTTCGTAGCTTGTGTCTCATTGCGCTTACCTCGGGCCTAGGGGCCGTTTGAATATCAAGTGTTTTACATCTTCATGGGGTTCGAATGAACAAGCGCAATCAAAGCCTGACTGAGATACATACCCTGGAAAATGATCCGGAAATTTCCTTGGATAAAGACTATAATGGTCAGTGATTATGATTGTGTACAAAGAACATCATCATGTATTGCTGACATCATTGAAAACTGTTGACCGCTTCTCTCTTGTAGGAAACAATCTTCTGTTTGATTAATTTTATCTCATACACATTTGGAATTGTGCTAACTGTCATACGAAATAGGTCTTTCTATTATTTAAGCGGAAATTCTTCTATGGACAACGGCTGAATATTGAATGCCGGTTTGACACTTGATATCTACATGTAGGTATGGGCCTAATCTGAAAACGCACACATCTGTAATAAACCCCGTCTGGCGAGGGGGACAGCTGGGTTTAGAACTAACCGTTTTAGTACCACCTTCGATGGTTTCTTTTTTTCTATCAAGAAGGGCACATGACTATATTACCATAGCTATAGTGGTACTTGGGCAAGGTGTCAAGACGTTTTGCAAACAGCGTGAACAGAAAGTTTGAAATACTTTTGAAAAAATGTGGTTTGTGGGACAAAGTTGTTAAATAAGTTACAGTTCTCTGTGCCTGTCCGGGGGAGGGGGGTGTGGGGGGGAGGGAGGTTATCAGGCTTACCAGGCAAAAGATTGTATAAATGATGCACCCACTCGCTTATAATATGCTATCTCTTGGCTGACTCGCCTGATGAATCCCCTCCCAACCAGCACAGAGACCGGTAATGAATCCCCCTCATCAAGCACAGAGACCGGTAAAATATACACAACGATACAGCATGGCATTATCTATAGAGACTCCATATTTCGACACTTCACCTTAAAGCAACCCCACCCGCCCAAGACTTGTTTTGAGGACTTCTGATCCTGTATAATCTGGTGAAATGGTTTGTTATGGCTCGAGCTTGTGAACTCAAAAAACAACTTGGCATTGTGCTCAACCTAAAAAACGTCTTTCGGGGTTTTAAATACCCGGGCTAACTACTTTTTGTTAATTAGTTCGTGTACCTGGATAGTTGTATTAGACCGAACGATAAAGAAACAGATAGAGCTGCAGTCGGTCGAGATAATTGGCATGGGAAATTTGGATCAGACGCAAGAAAAAGTTTCTCATTGAATAAGTAATATGATTTGACATCTCCAGCACCGTGAGAACCACCTCATAACTCATTTCGTCCGCTGAAATCTACCTTCAAACACGGATTTTGTCAACAAACTCGTCATGTTTCTTTCTCTATCGTAGCGTGAACTTTCTGTTTCGTGTAACACTCGACAATCAACTTTCCATCTTGCAAACTTGAAAGTAGAAAGATGAGAACTCTACGTCGCTCTCATATTCGAGTTTTCCATCTCGCAAAATTGAAAATATAAAGATGGAAAGCTCTACTTCGCTCCCGTATTCGAGCTTTCTATCTGGCAAACTTCAAAGTAGAAAGATGAACAACACTATATCGTTCCTGTATTTCAGCTTTCGAAAATGAATTAATGACATATAGAAGTATACCCGCGCCATAATCTGTTAAAATCTGTCCCGCTTCTCCCAATACCAGCATTTCAATTTTATGACAAGCGGTTTTATTTTGGAACTTTACGGTACAAGCCTTTTTTTACCGAGGAGAATCCATGGTTAGTTTCAATCAGACGTACATATCTCACAGATTGAGAAATGGAGTTTAATACGTCGGTAGAGTTTACCTGATTGGCTGACGACATCACGTGGTTTTGATTTCGGGTTATTCCCTCCTATACATGTAGTTGCCGAAAGTAGTTTGAAAATGGATACACACGATCCCAGGGTCAGTCTTATCGCGTATAGATGACCCAGACGGTTACAGGTTGACCCACATTCTGAGCTGTGATGGAAAATTGCCACGCTCCGGCTCCCCTACCCCCTAACACAGACAGCAATTCTGAGTTAACATGGTGACATACAAGCTGCGTAAATAACAACAATGACAGATGATGTAACTCTTATAATTTTCCCATCTTTAATTTTAGTACATCATACATTTTTTAATTATAACTTTGACCGCTTACATTGTTTGTCAAATATTAGACATGCATCCGTATTCGCGGGTTAAAATCTGGCTCCCAAATAATGTCATCACACCAGACTTGCGGATCGGGATTATGACAATTGCCGCCTCTAGTCGTGAAATAGTGGAGCAATATTCGTCAGACTGAAAAAGAACGAAATTGGAATAATATATAAATTATAACGTTTAACAAACCAGTCGAGGGATTAAAGGTTTTTACCTGCAACATATCTGCCAAAATTTTCAGGAAAATAACTCAAGTATTCCACACTATATTAAATATATAACATCAATTAATAAATAACATTTCAATAAATATATACAGGGTACCGTAATATGTTAAATATTCATCTTCCGCATGAACTGATTTTCTATTGAACGTCGACACCTCGGCAATATCGTCATATAGCACCCCAATAAAAATGTATATATTAATTTAACAAGTGAGAAATGACTACATTGTAGTCAAAACCTGCGGCAGTGGCAATAATACAGTGAAAGACATATCAGCGGAGGTAGTGGTAATTGTAGAAAAAAAGCGCCATCTGCAAGTGTTTTCATGCCAAGGGAAGTAATTTTCAACTTCTAACCCACAATTGCAGGAATTGACTAATAGATTTGACACAATATATATATTCGCTTTCCTCGTTCAAAATCCGACGATGTTGACTGGTCCGTGCCGTCTATACTGAATTGACAGACGAAGTCACAATAATCGCTTTGGCAATGTCTTGGTACAAGTATCGTGAATTCCAAGTTTCAAAACATTCCGTTCAGCCGTTGATTTTTGCAAATCAAAAAGGCTTTCAAATATTTGGAAATCCAAACAAATTTCAAGGATTTAGTCATAGCGCGAACATCTACGCTCTTCAGTCTCCCTTCTCGCTTACTTTGCCGAGCAAAATGGAAAATTTATATTTCCGTCAAAGTTAATTTTCAATGAATTTATTATCAGGTCTATCACTTTGATCTGTGAAACTATGGAATGGGGTTGAAGGCTTTATCGAACTGTTCAAGAGGCATAATGACATTTTTCACGATTCAAATTGAGGCCTGTGACAGTCTTGATATTCGATTAGAATAATAAATTAAGTTTCTGCATTTATGTGCGTTATCATCTGCAAACTAAATACGGTACCTTGACACTCTTTTCCATGCAGCAAGCCAATATCAATGCATGATTTGCTCCTTTTATACAAATGATTACCTATTTCATCCTTAGGAGATATCACCTCATCCGACATGTTTGGTCAAGCCTTTTCGAAGGTTGATAATTTTATTAATTTTTTTTTTTAAGTCAAATTCTGCAAATAAGAAACATTTCTTGTCAGTATCTATGGATATCGCCCTATAATCAATTCGCGAATATGTTTGTCATTAAGTCATTCGGGAGGTGATTTAAGTGCGAAATTTCAGGGTTAGTTCACTAAAAGGTCTGTGTGTATAAGAGAATCATGTCGAATTCTCGTTATTATCTTTTGGTACATCAAATTATTGCATTCGCGAAAATGACTTCCAAGTCAATATGAAAGGTATCAAAATAAATTTTAAAAACTCTCAAGGAAATCAAGGTCCTAGCTTTTGACAACGAGATCAAATAGATCGCTTTTATGGTCAGTATCTGCTAATATATGACGTAATTTCATTCGTAAAACTGATTGACAAAGTAGCGTAAATTGTGAAGTGTAGAACCAGTAAGTTCTAGCAGAAATGGGCTCTGACTTGAGAGAATGATGTCAAATGCAACATGTTTCTGCCCGTTGTCTGCTGATACACATAAGTATTGATTTTACGGAAGTGATTAATGCAATTCTGAAGGGATTATGAGTGCGGAAGAGGACGAGAACATCAATACCAGTGAAGCAAGGCCCTGGCTTGTGAGAATGAGGATAGAGGGACTGTGTTCCGAAAGAGGATCATTCGAAATAGCTATGTGCCAAATTTCATGCTTGTAACCGAAAGTACACAATATAACTATGATGTACTGTTCGCGCATAGGGTTGTCGGACTCATTAAGTACTACATAGTCATTTATGTATTATAAAACCGTTTGAGCATAAAGTCAGTTTTGAGTATTATCAATGAGTCGGTATAGCTAAGACATTGACAACGAGGTCAAATAGATCGCTTTTATGGTCAGTATCTGCTAATATATGACGTAATTTCATTCGTAAAACTGATTGACAAAGTAACGTAAATTGTGAAGTGTAGAACCAGTAAGTTCTAGCAGAAATGGGCTCTGACTTGAGAGAATGATGTCAAATGCAACATGTTTCTGCCCGTTGTCTGCCGATACACATAAGTATTGATTTTACGGAAGTGATTAATGCAATTCTAAAGGGATTATGAGTGCGGAAGAGGACGAGAACATCAATACCAGCGAAGCAAGGCCCTGGCTTGCGAGAATGAGGATAGAGGGACTGGTTCCGAAAGAGGATCATTCGAAATAGCTATGTGCCAAATTTCATGCTTGTAACCGAAAGTACACAATATAACTATGATGTACTGTTCGCGCATAGGGTTGTCGGACTCATTAAATAGTACATAGTCATTTATGTATTATAAAACCGTTTGCGCATAAAGTCAGTTTTGAGTATTATCAATGAATCGGTATAGCTACCATTAAGTGCAAGTCCAGGGATTGGAGGGTCATTGTTTCGATTCCCACAGAGGGTTAAGTTATTCTTCCTTTCAAAACATATTTCCATATATGCGAATTGCTTGGGGGTAAAGTTAAACATCTTTATTCGGTGAAAGTTGTTGAGTTGTTCCGCTTACTTCTGAAACGTAATTGTTGCGTTTGTTTTTATGATGCATGATCTATAATTTGATACCAAGTATTATTCAATGTTAATCATAATGATAATGCGTTACTTGTTATGCTTCTTCGCCAATTTGTGTTTTATCTAGATTGGGCAGATAAAATGATTACTAGAAGTAGTGAACTTATTTTTCTACTTTCTAAGACAGTCGCCTGGGACTGTATGCAAATTAGCTGAACCACCGACAAGGTTGCGGCTCATCTTCTTTGGTATATAAGAAATCCAAGGATCTTAAACTGTGTATACATCTGCATACTGTTCAATGAAAATGGTAATATCTGAAGACAGTGACTGATGTGACGACCGACAGCTTTAAAGCGACTGACGTAAGAGAATTGAAGTCTGAACGGAAATCAACGAAGCAATATTTCATTCCACCGAATATAGTTGCAAATGAATTCAAACGCGCTTGAAGACAGTGGTTTCATGTGAGATCGGAGGTTGAAAAGAAAAGTGTGGCAGAGATCACACTCTCTTAGCGCATGCGCATTTCAAAAAGTCACAAGAACAAGAAGAAGAAGAACAACAACAACGCGAGCCTCCCGTAGACCTGCGTGCCGCAGGTAAAAAGATCTGGTTAATTCTTATCCTAGGGGGGGGGGGAGTATTTGGCTTAATATCACATTCAAGTTGGTTCCACTCATACGGTGACAGCCAGTTTGGTCGGTGGAGGAAGCCAGAGTGCCCGGAGAAAACCACCGCCCGTCGGCAAGTAAGTTTTAATTGCAGTTTCAGTCCCTTCCAACAAATGAAATCGAGCTTGAGATGGGATTTCTTTTTAGGGATTATTGTTCAGTAAAATGGGGTATAGTACCCTGTCACCCCCATTAGCCCAGAAACATTGTTACCTGCGATTTTCAATGGGTTTTCGCATTGTTTTAACTCATTGTTATTTACCCCCAGTGGCCGTGACCTTTGACCTTTCGACCTCAATATGATTCTTGTTTGCTCTTATGATGATGTATTCCTGAAGTTTGATCAAATTCCACATCATTGAACTGGAGTAATAGCACAGACATGTCTACAATACTTGTCTGTTTGACATTTGACCTAATTGACCTTTAGTACTATTATCCTCTCTCGCTGATGTATCTGCTCAAATATAAAATGAATTTCGACTACATTGTAGTTCTTGATATTTAGGCCACAATGACTTTGACTTTTCATCTGCTGACCTCAATTTGGTACGCGACCCCATTGTTATATTGATCAAATGTGACAGAAAGTTGGAAAGTTAGGGAACCTAATAAGAGCAGTTGGGAGAAGGAAGACAAGGAGATTGTGTAATCCATACATCTCAATCCATAGGAGCTATAGGTGACGTATTCCAAAAGTTCCACCCCCACTCTATCCCACCTCACTCCACTCAGAAGCCCAGAACTGAATACACACGAAACCCATGCAGGTTGCTTACTTCTTCTCGCAAATGAAACATTTTTGAAAGCTGCACGGCGCGTCATTCCAGAGGAAGTCTTGTTTTCTCATTTCTAAACAGTCTTCCTCATATTTCTCGTTATTGTTATTCGGCTCTCCAGCGGCCCAGGCAGTGTACGCGACATCCTTTGACTCTTTCATCCACATCCACTTGGCCTCGACGGCAAGGTTTGACCCTGCAGTCCACAACCCTCGACATTCAACCCTGGCTACAGACAGAAAAATAAGAAGTATTATTTTACTCTTTCAAGACTTTCTATCAGATAGGCTATTATATATAACTATCTCCACCATTCTCGTATATTAGAAGCTAAGGCAGTCGCAAACTAATGGCTTATTGATAACATATACTAGAAAGATAAGGAATTAAGTAAAACACTACCGGCCGGTATGTACACAAATGCAGTAAGCACTTGGTATCTATGCCTATACCCTATACAGTATATTATATACCAATAGGCTGAAAATAAGCAATCGCTCTCTCACCCGATGCATATTTATAAAACTCACCCATCTCGCTAAGTTTTGTATGTCTAAGTTTGATATGGAAACCCCCATATTTCATTCATTCAGCATGCATCGAATATTTGGTGAAATTCCATTGTTCTGCCATATATCCAGAGCGATTCGTAAATGACTACAAATAAGACAACAATCTGGTGCACTTTTCCAGTTATAGCCAATTGATGCCGCCACGTGGCGAATTAAGCCAGCGAATGCGCAGTTGCAGTATGGGCGTATCTGGTTCAATCAATGATCGCGGCGTATGACGCGGGCATGCGCATTCGTGGCAAAGAGCGCTTGTTTCCGTCGAGTATACCAGATGATTATCTTATTTGAAGACCTCTATAAATCGCTCTGTTGTATAGTAGGACGTTTTGAATTTCTAATTTTCTTTTCTATTATATTTAATGCTGAACATCGATGTCTCCAATTTCGTCCAAGTCTATTTTTATTGTCTGAAAGAGGTCTCAAATCCACATACATGTAGAGTACCATGGTCAGCTTGGCTATATCAAAGTACTCACCAAGGCGACGCCACGATTATCTGTGACCTCTCTTATTGTGGAAATGCACGCAACAAAGTTGAAGAGGTGAATTTGAAACAATTTCTGAATAGCAAATCGACATAACTTTCTTTTCACTCTATTAAACCTACCAGACACAGGAAAATATTCACCATGCTCTTCGAAAAAATGCGAAAGAAATCCCAATTTCTAAAACCATCTCATCCACCGTACAGATGTGCACATTGGGTGACTACCTTCAAACAGGCTGGCTACGATTGGAGGGAGACTGGTCCTGTGGAAGATTTCAGATTAGGGTACCCAGCTCCCAGCTCTTCCGTTTGTTGGCCCCTTGATGTGAACATCGTACTTCCAGCTCCAATGAGATGAAATTATTGTGTCGTCCAGAAGTTAGTTGTGGACGGTAACGCACTAACGGATGCTAACTCCAAGACCCATTCCTTCCACCCTTTCCCCCCAAATATTTTTGTTATTTCCGGGAAAAGTGAGCTGAATTACGACGCTATACTTCTGGGACAAGCTCTACGAACATGTAGACGAAATCCAAGATGGCGATCATTGTTTTCGGAAGAAGTCACTGCCCGCACTATGAATATTATTCTATATTACCCTGTCGTTTCACTGCCTGCACAATGAATAAATAATCTACTTACCCTTAGCCTGTTCTAATAGAAAGTTCTGTTCCTCCGCCGTCTCTATGGTGACCAAATTTGCACCCATTATTGAGCAGTATCCCTTCAGTGATAAAAAATAAGCAATCTAAACATCATCTTTAACAGGATAATAACAGACATTACATTTGGGATGGTTATTCACTTCCGCTAGTTATTTTTTATACGACTGAGAAAGTCATCCTATTACTAATGTTTCTATCCTGATGGAGTTGATATCATCTCATTGCACATTACATGTATCTGTGACAAGTATGACATGATAACGTAGTCAATACATATAGCAAACTGACATGAGACTAGATGACTCATAGCTAGTATAGCTTGCATTGACTGCAGGTTTTAGTCGGCATTATAACATCGTTAGTCATATCAACGTTATTTTGCTCAGTGGAATGATGTCAAACTGTTGTCATTCACAAACATGCTGTCATCTGTACAAGTCCGACATCGAGTAGACGTTGCATAAAGGTTTCCCCAAGAACTGCTCTCGACAAACTCGATTAAATGGAGTGGCTGAAATGACCATAAGGACACCTGCTTCAATCACTCTACCGAATCGGCAAGTATGATGGTAGGTAAACACCGCCGGTCACGTGTCAAATCACAGACAATGGTAGGTTTTTCGATGCTTTCGTTATCAAGCGTGGGCGTGTGTCTGACCAGACGACAGTGACCACAGCCGAAAATGAACGAATATAACCGAATATATGAATCATTCGGAAATTTGGTACAGATCATTACCGATGACATGATTATCGACCAGCAGTGCCATGAATATTCCATATAGGGGGTGACTAAGTCAAATAGACTGTTGCCAAGACAAATGGTACTTGACATGACGACGTCGAAAACATGATAACGTCGTCGCAACACAATCTCTACTTATAAAGAAGCCTGAACTCCCGATTTCACAATCAATATCAACAGCGGAAATTCCCCTCCATTCCTTTTTTTCTGGGAAATCCCCTAGGAAGTCACACGAGCAAAAAACCCCACAAAAATGGTTGCTTCCCCTGTATATCCATACATCGACAGATATCGGCCAACATTCGTTTTGCTGGTGATACAGACTACATTCGAATTCAAATCATATTGGCTGATAGTTCATTGGGTCCTGGTTGTTCATTATCCGGGTCTGCGGGTGTTTATTCGAGCCCGATACATTTCGCAATGCGAAGATCGAATCTAGACCCGGACAGAATTTTGATCCGACGATGCCGCTGTAGCTAAGAGTGTTCTATCGTTATTCAGTCCATATAAAATATAAAAAGTAATATGCAACAACTTCTGCATTTCACCTGTTAACATAACGTTAGAGAAGGATTCAATGTTGCCGATTCTTATGGGGATGATTAAATAACTTTACTGTTAATTTTGTAAGGAACGTGCTGACGAGCAAGATAAAGAAGACGCGCTCGCTATCTCAAATGGGGGAGGGGGGGGGGGGAAATGATTTG
>JAVTVY010046336.1:0-21063 GCA_036873755.1 Hanleya hanleyi | reverse complement strand
CGGCCTTTGAATGTCCTGATGAACCTTTCCACCACGGAAGCCTTGGTCTCGTTGTACGTATGGAAGAAAAACACCTTCTGGGCTTTCAGAAACTGTTGGAACGGTCTGTTGAGGAATTCCGTGCCTTCGTCGGTTTGCAAATACAAAGGTTTGCGCCCGGTCTTGAAGATGTCTTTGAACGCCGCTCTGAGATTCAGCCCCGTTTTCGTCCGGATGGGTGCCACCCACGCATACTTCGATAGGATATCGATGCACGTCAAGATATACCGATTCCCATCGTTGTGTTTGGCAAAGGCGCTCATATCGACCAAATCCGCTTGCCACTGGGCATCTATTCCTCCCACGATGACCCGGTTCCGTAGAAAATGGCGACGGACAGCTCGATGTAAGGTATAGGTGCCTTGTTTTCTTAACCAATCTCGGACTTGGGCACGTTGTATCCCCTGGGGTTTGGCCGCTCGATAGAGAGCCGACAATGCACTATAGGCCGCCGGACTGTCGGGACTGTAGTATAAGTTATCCAACACCTTCTCCCAGCGCTTCATGGTGACAAATGATGATGGACCCTGAGTAGTATATAAAGCGTCAGCTACTGTGATTTGACCCCTGCAGAAATTTAAATATTTTTTATGGAGGGTCAATGTGAGGTGAAAATCAATCAGGAAGCAGAGTATTGATGTACACGTAAAACAAAAAAGGGAAAAAAAGGGTTTGAAGATTGCAGGCTGTAGATGTGAAGGAGGTGGTCTGTGATGGAGGTTTGACGGTATGAGGTGGTTTAAGACGCTGGTGATGGTGGTGGGAGGTGGGTTTAAAATGGCGGCATGTGGATGGTGGTGGGAGGTGGGTTTAAGATGGCGGCTGTGGATGGTGGTGGGTGGTGGGTTTAAAATGGCGGCATGTGGATGGTGGTGGGAGGTGGGTTTAAGATGGCGGCTGTGGATGGTGGTTGGAGGTGGGTTTAAGATGGCGGCTGTGGATGGTGGTGGGAGGTGGGTTTAAGATGGCGGCATGTGGATGGTGGTGGGAGGTGGGTTTAAGATGGCGGCTGTGGATGGTGGGACGTGGGTTTAAGATGGCGGCTGTGGATGGTGGTGGAGGTGGGTTTAAGATGGCGGCGGGTGGATGGTGGGAGGTGGGTTTAAGATGGCGGCATGTGGATGGTGGGTGGGAGGCGGTGGGTTTAAGATGGCGGCATGTGGATGGTGGGTTTAAAATGGCGGCATGTGGATGGTGGTGGGAGGTGGGTTTAAGATGGCGGCATGTGGATGGTGGGTGGGAGGTGGGTTTAAGATGGCGGCTGTGGATGGTGGTGGGAGGTGGGTTTAAGATGGCGGCTGTGGATGGTGGTAGGAGGTGGGTTTAAGATGGCGGATTGTAGAAAAACGTATAAAAGGAGTCGATTTTTAGGGTAGGGGTGTATTCATTGCACTACCCTGTGGAGCACTCTGACTTACCTGACCTGACCAGCCTTCCTGCCTGCCTACCTGCCTGCCTGCCTGCCTGCTTCACCTCTAGTCTGCTTCACCTCTAGCCAGTCAGCCAAGAAAGCATGAGACGTGGAGAAGATTTTCCCTGGGACCCAGCAGCACCTCCGGTTGAAGTCTTGCCTGAAGACGAGCGTGTCAGTGACATTTATATGAAAATGAGAGATCATCCTATCGGTGCTCCTGTACTACTCCCCCCGTGGTTGCTTCATCGACACGGACTGTATGCATTAACGGCAGGGGCAAAGGGGCCCTACAAAGACCGGAAATGTCTGTTTCGGTGTTTGGCCGTGCATGTGGACGAGTGTAACCCCCAGGCTTGTGAGAGAGTGGCCAATGACTATTGGGAACACTATTTACAGCAGCAAGACTTGGATAAGCGGCACTTCCGTGGAGTGCCGTTCAAGAATTTGGATGACGTGGAAACACTGTTCAACATCAATATCTTTGTATACCGATTACGATGCGAAGAGGATACATTTGTGCCTGAATTGGTTCGTCGTTCAACAGAACGGTATGCTGCTACGATGAAAGTCAATGTGTTCGACGACAATGGTGTGAGTCATTTTTCGCTGATCTACAATATGAGCCAGTACGCTCAGTCTTTCAGTTGTGCCCAATGCCATCGTGTGTTTAAAAAGTCTTACAACTTACATCGCCACGAGAAAATCTGTGACAACAGTGTCAAGCGAGTATATCCGGGTGGTGTGTATCATAATGCACCTACTTTTTACTGTTAATTGTATTAAATGCAGAACTATTGAACAAGTGTTGAAAAACATTTACCGTATTCCTACACATTCATTGAAGTGACTTGAGAGCGTATAATTGTATTAAAAATTCAGAGTTTTTTTACTGTTAATTGTATTAAAAAATTCAATACTCAGATATAATTGTATTAAAATTCAATACCCTTGTGAACACGTTCATTCTATTTGTGTTAATAAAAATAGTAGAAAATTAAAAAAATGCTTGTTAGTGTTCATTCTTTTTTTTCTTTTTTTTTAAATTTAAAAAAAAAAAAAAAAAAAAAAATTCAACCCTCCCTCCCCCCTTCCCTTCTCCCCTTTCCCCCTTTTTTCAATAATTTCAAAAAAATTGTAAAAAAAATAGAAAATTAAAAAAAAATTTTTTGGCTCTATCATTCTTTTTTTCTTTTTTTTTAAATTTTAAAAAAAAATTTTTTTTTGGCTATTCCACCAACCCTCCCTCCCCCCTCCCTCCCCTTTCCCCTTTTTTTCAATAATTTCAAAAAAATTGTAAAAAAAATTTAAAAAATTATTTTTCATAGGGCAGGAGGATGATGGGAGCTGGTGTTAATTTTTTGTGCTTTTTGATAGAAGTTTCCCTTTCGGAAAGATGGGTCAGCCCTGAAAAGGGCTTTTTTTTAAGTGTTACCACACTTGTTTTATGCGCGGTAGATTCTTTTTATTCCACCCACATGCTTCCTGCAGATTGGACACTTGATTTTTAAATGTTGTTCGCCTGCTTCAACGCAGTGGCACATGTCTCCTACACACGTTAGCGTGACCCAACAATCTTTACAGATGCATAAATGGCCACACGGCAATACGGCGTACATGCTCTCTTCGTCTGTACACACGCTACATCTTGATTTTTTTTCTTCCTTATGTCGTTCTTTGTTCTGTCTTGAAATCTCAGCGTCCATTAGATTCATGTCTTGTCTCATGCCGTTAATCTGTTCGTTGAGGCGGGTTACCTCGGCCCAAGAGCATGGTTGTTGTGGTGTTGTTTCGGAAGCTGAAGTCGTTATAATGGGAGTTTCGGAAACCGACGTCGTTATAGCCGTTGTATTTGTTGCAGGTCTATTACTATTTAACCATGTAATTTCTTCTTCCCCATCAGTTATATCGTCTTCTTCTTCTATGGCGACCATCCTGCTGATTTCTTGGTCTTGTTGTTGACTTCGTCTTATCAACCTGGCATCTTCTTGCATTACATCACTGCGTAGCTGTTCCAGTTCTTCTTGACTTCGCCGTATGTTGGTTTCGTCCGCAATAACCTGCTGCAAGCTTGTAATTATGGATATTCCACCATCATCTTCACTGGTAACCACCTCTCTGGTAACCATCTCTCTAGGATCTCTAGGAGGGTGGTGGGTGAACATTGGTCGTCTTCTTGTACCCATGATTGTATTTTGTGAATAAATGTCCACATACTACACGTTATTTATAGTCTAGGTGGCTGGGTGGATGGTGGGAGGTGGGTTTAAGATGGCGGCGTGGGTGGATGGTGGGAGGTGGGTTTAACATGGCGGCGTGGGTGGATGGTGGGAGGTGGGTTTAAGATGGCGGCCGGTGTGAGTCAGTGCAAGATATGCTTGCCCACTGTATAGCGCTGTGTTACCATTGCCCAAGTATAAAAAATTTCCTAGTTTTATTTCGATAAACCCGTTACAATTTTCAGGGAAATATTATAAGGCTGTAAGCCATAGTCTTGACGTATTTTTAGCCAGAAAAATCCATTTATTTTCAATGTACTGGGTTTTCCATACTACCGTACACTAACGTTAGGCGTGTAAAAATCGATAAATTCATTAAAAATAACGGCTTAGTCTAGCGCTATGCTGCTAATTAATTAATTTTAATTAATTACTTGTAAAATGGCGGTGTTTTTAGACGGCGCAAGGTAGCAAACGAGGCGGTGGGGACGTCACGGGCAGAAAAAACCCTCACATTACCCTCAAAAAACCTCTAAGCCATATAATAATAATAAACATAATCTATAGGTGTTGTACCATGTTAATAGGATCAGTCCAGCATCTGTACCACCCTAGGGTCGAGTGTTTATTGTCCCGTGTATCTCCGCAAGAAAACAACAAAGAAAATGGCGGCTCCAGGATGGTGCGGGGACGCCCTTTCCCCATCACGGCGTCGACCGTAGCGCCATCTGCACACATTGACGCAAGGGAGACAACTCGTGTGGGCCAAGGATATGGAAATAGCCGTGTTGGAGCTAGGGGAGTGACTACTGGTCCAGTGGGATCGAGTGAGGTATCAATGTGAAGCCTATGTGAGGGGGCATGTAATGGACTGGGTGTGGGGTTGAACTAGCGTAATTCTGCGCATGCGCGGTGGCCGAAGGGTATGAAAATAGCCGTTTTGGAGCTAGCGAAGCCAATAATGGTCCAATGGGGTCGAGTGAGGTATCAAAGTGAAGCTTATGTGAAGGGGCATCTGACTGGACTAGCGGTTTGGGCGTTGTCACCATTCTGCGCATGCGCGGTGGCCGAAGGGTATGGAAATAGCCGTGTTGGGAGCTAGGGGAGTTACTACTGGTCCAGTGGGGTCGAGTGAGGTATCCAAGTGAAGCTTAGGTGAAGGGGCATCTGACTGGACTAGCGAATTTGAAATAGCGTCATTATGCGCATGCGCGGTGACCCAAGGGGTATGAACATAGCCGTGTTGGGAGCTAGCGAAGCCAATAATGGTGCAATGGAGTCGTATGAGGTATCCAAGTGAAGCTTAGGTGAAGGGGCATCTGACTGAACTAGCGGATTTGAAATAGCGTCATTCTGCGCATGCGCGGTGGCCCAAGGGTATGGAAATAGCCGTGTTGGGAGCTAGCGAAGCCAATAATGGGCCGATGGAGTTGTATGAGGTATCAAAGTGAAGCCTAGGTGAAGGGGCATCTGACTGGACTAGTGGGTGTGAACTAGCGTCATTCTGCGTATGCGCGGTGGTCAAAGGATATGACACTAGCCGTTTTGGAGCTAGGGGAGCCTCTAATGGTCCAATGGGGTCGAGTGAGGTATCAAAGTGAAGCATTCGTGAAGGGGCATCTGATGGGTTGGGTTGTTCAAAGCCACTTTCATGCATTATGCTCATAGAACTTATAGTCATAATCTATACGTGTTGGACGAGTCTCTTCACTCACCGTATACACGTACCTCAATGAAATGCCCGCTCCAAACCTAGACCAAAGACACGTACTTGGTCTGTAGGCTGATTTCATTGGCCCTCTATTTTTACTATAGTGCTCTTGCATTCTAACCTTGATGGGTTACCTAGAACTTATAGTCATCAACATAATCTATACGTGTTGGACGAGTCTTTTCACTCACCGTATACACGTACCTCAATGAAATGCCTGCTCCAAACCTAGACCAAAAACACGTACTTGGTCTGTAGGCTGATTTCATTGGCTCTCTATTTTTGACTATAATGCTCGGTATGAAAATAGCCGTTTTGGGAACAACAAGTTTAGTAATGTTTATATAGTTTATTACCCCAATGTTACATCATGCCCAGGCTGGGGGGAGCCGCCCTGGGTATGTTTAGTATGTTCACAGCAAAACAAATTGAAATATCAAACACCATGTTTTATTATTTAACACATTGTCACATTAGGTACAAGGGTTTACTGAGCTCAAGTCAGCGAGCAGCATGTAGACATAGAGTGTGTGTACGGCATGATATTCATCAGTGCACGGGTGACGCATTCAACCGATGTGGGTGATCGGTCAGCTTGGTCAGGAAAAACGTGACATTGGTTACCCTCTCTACCACCCATTGAATGTTGGGGCGTTGACAATGCGCCCATCTCAAAGGTTCCACGGTGTCCAGTATCTCCAGCATCGTCTCTAGTGACCCCTGGTTAATGATGGTGACCGGCTGGTCAAACACATGGTTGTTGGCACTGGGATAATAATACTGTAACTGGTCCGTCTTTTTGTGACGTAAGATGTACCCGAAAGCGACATTCAATGTAAAGGCCGTAGTTTGATCATTGAAGATGGCTTCCACGTAGCTGCGTAGACAGGTGTGGTTGGTCAGTGGGAAATTGTAGATATCTTGAGGGTGGAAACAGTACCGTGTCATGGACCAATGGCGCCGATCGATGTCACTGATTGGATGGTTGTCCTGTAAGAGATCGCTAGGAACATTTATGGACTCCACCAGAAAATGTTCGATGTTGTCAGCACTCGAAACCGTAACGCTGGGGTCCGGCTGGATATTCAGGCTCTTCTCAACTGTGGGTATAGGCGGGCTCTCCTTCATCGCATCACCAGTGGCGTTCGTCTCCCCGGGCTTATCTTCACTGGATCTCACCTTCCGTGGCTCCTCTTCAGTAGGAAGTTGTCGTTCATGCTCATGGGCATGAATCAACCGTTGGTGTCGCAGCAACTGACTGCGTCGTTTGAAGAGTTGATCACAATCCTCGCATGGACGCTTGGATGGCCCATGAATTGAACGTTCGTGGCGCAGTAAAGCATCTTCCCGATTAAATGACCGTGCGCAGGTTATACAAGTATACAGTCCATCGTTGTGGGTGGAGGCCTCGTGGCGTCGTAAATTATCTAGACGAGTAAACTGCTTCTGGCAAGTTGTGCAAGTGAACATCTTGGTGGTTGATAGAGTGTCTGATGAAATGGCAAGGCCGCTTCCCTTTTATAGCACGCTAGCTGGTAATCTATTTTTAGCACACTCTACCCCAAGTCGAGGATCGAGACTGGTGTACTGGTGTACCACTGAGCCGCATTGCGCGCGCGTATGAAGACCCTTATACATACCCAATGCAGGCGCAGACGCGAAGTGCCCGGACGATAGACACGGACGTCACCGTACCGTCAACGATCAACATGTAGACATATAGAGTATGTACGGCATGTTATGGTATTCATCAGTGCATGAGTGACGCATTCAGCCGATGGGAGTGGTCGGTCAGCTTGGTAACGAAAAACGTAACATTGGTCACACTCTCCACTGTCCACTTGGTGTTGGGGCGTTGTTGTTGGGCCCATTCCAAGGGATCCACGGTGTCCAGTTTCTCCAGCATCGTCTCTAGCGACACTCGGTTAATGATGGTAAACGGTTGGTCAAATACCCGGATGTTACTGCTCGGGTAAAAATATCGGACTTGGACTGTCTCTTTATGCTGCAGCACATAACCAAACACCAGATTCAATTTGAAGGCCATAGTTTGATCTTTGAAGATGGCTTCTACGTAGCTACGTAGACGGGTGAGGTCGGTCAGTCGGAAATTGTAGATATCTTGAATAGGGCGATGACGGTAGAAACAGTGCCGGATCATGGGCCAATGGCGCCGATAAATGTCACTCACTGGATGGTCTTCGTGTAACAGATCGCTGGGAACATTTATGGCTTCGTCCACGAAGTGTACTTTGCCCTCCACGTCGTACAAAATCTGGCCCAAGGTCTTGTCGTCGGAATTTGACTGTTGAATTAGGGCGACATCATCATCGGCCCTCGTGCGATGGGTGGGAGTTTCCCCTGTTTCGATATTGATGCCTACGGGCTCTTCTATCTGCAAACGTGGCTGCGGAACAGGGTGTCGTGTGCGTTGGTGTCGCAGCAACTGACTGGTCAGTTTGAAAAGCCGACCACATTCTTCGCATGGACGCTTGGGTACTTCATGGCGTGCACGTGTGTGGCGCTGTAAATGATCCGGGCGCTGAAACGACAGTGTACATATCGTACAGTTATACCGGGCGGTTCCTTCGTGCTTGGTAGCCTCATGGCGGCGCAAGTCGTGCAGACGAGTGAATGATTTCGAGCACGTAGTACAAGTGAACATCTTGGTGGTTGACAGAGTGTCTGATGAAACGGCCAGACCGCTTCCCTTTTATAGCACGCTAGCTGATATCATGTTCGGGCACTTCCGTGTCTCTTCGGATGTAAAAGTCCCCGGATGTAAAAGTGCCCGAATGTTTACGAATGTTCCACCATTCCGGACTTCTATCAGGTCCATGTCCAGAAGCTCTCATACGCCGTCATTTTGGAGCCGCCATGTTGGATCCGCCATTTTGGAACCGCCATCTTGGATATGTCCCATAATGCACCGGGTCAAAATACTCGCTTCTGATTGGACGAGAGCTCTGTGACGGATTTTAAATACTCGCTTCTGTTTGGTGTACGTCGCTAAAGGTGACCGGAACTGACCTTTGACCCCGGCGCGCAAAGGTTTCCACCGCACCGCGGTGGAAACCTTTACACCGCGCGCGCCGGGGTCAAAGGTCACTTCCGGTCACGTGAACGAAAGCGGAAGTGACCTCACAGAGGTCATATGCAAATGTCACTTCCGACCTCTGAGCTCCACAGGCTTTGAGCTCCAAGAGCTCCGATCCAAGAAACACACTCGCAAGCACACACATACACACACACACACAGAGGCATACATACACACACATACATACGCACATGCACGCACATGCACACACACACTCACAACCACCTACCCACACACACACGCAGACACATACACACACACACGCAAACACACATTTGCATACGCACACAAACGCTCGCATACCCAGACGCATACACACACTTGCATACACGCACGCACACACACAAGCCTATACACACACACACACACACACACACACACGCATACACACATGCATACACACACAATATGACTATTCACATGCAGGACATGAGAGCTTCTGGACATGGACCTGATAGAAGTCCGGAATGGTGGAACATTCGTAAACATTCGGGCACTTTTACATCCGGGACTTTTTCATCCGAAGAGACACGGAAGTGCCTGAACATGATATCAGCTAGCGTGCTATAAAAGGGAAGCGGTCTGGCCGTTTCATCAGGCACTCTGTCAACCACCAAGATGTTCACTTGTACTACGTGCTCGAAATCATTCACCCGGTATAACTGTACGATATGTACACTGTCGTTTCAGCGCCCGGATCATTTACAGCGCCACACACGTGCACGCCATGAAGTACCCAAGCGTCCATGCGAAGAATGTAGTCGGCTTTTCAAACTGACCAGTCAGTTGCTGCGACACCAACGCACACGACACCCTGTTCCGCAGCCACGTTTGCAGATAGAAGAGCCCGTAGGCATCAATATCGAAACAGGGGAACTCCCACCCATCGCACGAGGGCCGATGATGATGTCGCCCTAATTCAACAGTCAAATTCCGACGACAAGACCTTGGGCCAGATTTTGTACGACGTGGAGGGCAAAGTACACTTTGTGGACGAAGCCATAAATGTTCCCAGCGATCTGTTACACGAAGACCATCCAGTGAGTGACATTTATCGGCGCCATTGGCCCATGATCCGGCACTGTTTCTACCGTCATCGCCCTATTCAAGATATCTACAATTTCCGACTGACCGACCTCGCCCGTCGACGTAGCTACGTAGAAGCCATCTTCAAAGATCAAACTACGGCCTTCAAATTGAATCTGGCGTTTGGTTATGTGCTGCAGCATAAAGAGACAGTCTAAGTCCGATATTTTTACCCGAGCAGTAACATCCGGGTATTTGACCAACCGTTTACCATCATTAACCGAGTGTCGCTAGAGACGATGCTGGAGAAACTGGACACCGTGGATCCCTTGGAATGGGCCCAACAACACCGCCCCAACACCAAGTGGACAGTGGAGAGTGTGACCAATGTTACGTTTTTCGTTACCAAGCTGACCGACCACTCCCATCGGCTGAATGCGTCACTCATGCACTGATGAATACCATAACATGCCGTACATACTCTATATGTCTACGTGTTGATCGTTGACGGTACGGTGACGTCCGCTCATCGTCCGGCACCAAGGCGTCTGCGCCTGCATTGGGTATGTATATGGTCTTCATACGCGCGCGCAATGCGGCTCAGTGGTACACCAGTACACCAGTCTCGATCCTCGACTTGGGGTAGAGTGTGCTAAAAATAGATTACCAGCTAGCGTGCTATAAAAGGGAAGCGGCCTTGCCATTTCATCAGACACTCTATCAACCACCAGTAAGATGTTCACTTGCACACAACTCTTGCCAGAAGCAGGTTACTCGTCTAGATAATTTACGACGCCACGAGGCCTCCACCCACAAACGATGGACTGTATACTTGTATAACCTGCGCACGGTCATTTAATCGGGAAGATGCTTTACTGCGCCACGAACGTTCAATCCATGGGCCATCCAAGCGTCCATGCGAGGATTGTGATCAACTCTTCAAACGACGCAGTCAGTTGCTGCGACACCAACGGTTGATTCATGCCCATGAGCATGAACGACAACTTCCTACTGAAGAGGAGCCACGGGAGGTGAGATCCAGTGAAGATAAGCCCGGGGAGACGAACGCCACTGGTGATGCGATGAAGGAGAGCCCACCTATACCCACAGTTGAGAAGAGCCTGAATATCCAGCCGGACCCCAGCGTTACGGTTTCGAGTGCTGACAACATCGAACATTTTCTGGTGGAGTCCATAAATGTTCCTAGCGATCTCTTACAGGACAACCATCCAATCAGTGACATCGATCGGCGCCATTGGTCCATGACACGGTACTGTTTCCACCCTCAAGATATCTACAATTTTCCACTGACCAACCGCACCTGTCTACGCAGCTACGTGGAAGCCATCTTCAACGATCAAACTACGGCCTTTACATTGAATGTCGCTTTCGGGTACATCTTACGTCACAAAAGACGGACCAGTTACAGTATTATTATCCCAGTGCCAACAACCATGTGTTTGACCAGCCGGTCACCATCATTAACCGGGGGTCACTAGAGACGATGCTGGAGATACTGGACACCGTGGAACCTTTGAGATGGGCGCATTGTCAACGCCCCAACATTCAATGGGTGGTAGAGAGGGTAACCAATGTCACGTTTTTCCTGACCAAGCTGACCGATCACCCCATCGGTTGAATGCGTCACCCGTGCACTGATGAATATCATGCCGTACACACACTCTATGTCTACATGCTGCTCGCTGACTTGAGCTCAGTAAACCCTTGTACCTAATGTGACAATGTGTTAAATAATAAAACATGGTGTTTGATATTTCAATTTATTTTGCTGTGAACATACTAAACATACCCAGGGCGGCTCCCCCCAGCCTGGGCATGATGTAACATTGGGGTAATAAACTATATAAACATTACTAAACTTGTTGTTCCCAAAACGGCTATTTTCATACCGAGCACTATAGTCAAAAATAGAGAGCCAATGAAATCAGCCTACAGACCAAGTACGTGTTTTTGGTCTAGGTTTGGAGCAGGCATTTCATTGAGGTACGTGTATACGGTGAGTGAAAAGACTCGTCCAACACGTATAGATTATGTTGATGACTATAAGTTCTAGGTAACCCATCAAGGTTAGAATGCAAGAGCACTATAGTAAAAATAGAGAGCCAATGAAATCAGCCTACAGACCAAGTACGTGTCTTTGGTCTAGGTTTGGAGCGGGCATTTCATTGAGGTACGTGTATACGGTGAGTGAAGAGACTCGTCCAACACGTATAGATTATGACTATAAGTTCTATGAGCATAATGCATGAAAGTGGCTTTGAACAACCCAACCCATCAGATGCCCCTTCACGAATGCTTCACTTTGATACCTCACTCGACCCCATTGGACCATTAGAGGCTCCCCTAGCTCCAAAACGGCTAGTGTCATATCCTTTGACCACCGCGCATACGCAGAATGACGCTAGTTCACACCCACTAGTCCAGTCAGATGCCCCTTTACCTAGGCTTCACTTTGATACCTCATACAACTCCATCGGCCCATTATTGGCTTCGCTAGCTCCCAACACGGCTATTTCCATACCCTTGGGCCACCGCGCATGCGCAGAATGACGCTATTTCAAATCCGCTAGTCCAGTCAGATGCCCCTTCACCTAAGCTTCACTTGGATACCTCATACGACTCCATTGCACCATTATTGGCTTCGCTAGCTCCCAACACGGCTATGTTCATACCCCTTGGGCCACCGCGCATGCGCATAATGACGCTATTTCAAATTCGCTAGTCCAGTCAGATGCCCCTTCACCTAAGCTTCACTTGGATACCTCACTCGACCCCACTGGACCAGTAGTAACTCCCCTAGCTCCCAACACGGCTATTTCCATACCCTTGGGCCACCGCGCATGCGCAGAATAGTGACAACGCCCAAGCCGCTAGTCCAGTCAGATGCCCCTTCACATAAGCTTCACTTTGATACCTCACTCGATCCCATTGGACCATTATTGGCTTCGCTAGCTCCAAAACGGCTATTTTCATACCCTTCGGCCACCGCGCATGCGCAGAATGACGCTAGTTCAACCCCACACCCAGCCCATTACACGCCCCCTCACATAGGCTTCACATTGATACCTCACTCGACCCCACTGGACCAGTAGTCACTCCCCTAGCTCCAACACGGCTATTTCCATATCCTTGGCCCACACGAGTTGTCTCCCTTGCGTCAATGTGTGCAGATGGCGCTACGGTCGACGCCGTGATGGGGAAAGGGCGTCCCCGCACCATCCTGGAGCCGCCATTTTCTTTGTTGTTTTCTTGCGGAGATACACGGGACAATAAACACTCGACCCTAGGGTGGTACAGATGCTAGACTGATCCTATTAACATGGTACAATTACAAGCGTCCAGTCCGTCATCCATAATCCAGCCGTCGTCCATTAGAGAATATCCGCGTCCATAATCCAAAGACCTATTCCATTTTCCACATAACAGTATTAGCACCAAATTCAAAAAGACAATCATAGTATACATAAACATAGGCTTGTTTCCTGCAAGAGGGAAGCGGTCAACAGTTTTCAATGAGGCCGGCAAGACATCATGATGTTCCAAAAATATCAAATCCGTATCGCTGATCAGTATTCTTAATCCATAATATTCGTTATAGAGTCGTCATCTAAAAAAGATGTATCTCAGTCACGCTTTGATTGTGACTGTTCATATGAGTACCATGAGGATCTTGAAGTACATGGGTTCATGCGGCCCCTAGCCCCGGGTTAAGCGGAATTAGACACAAGTTACGAAACGTAACGCCATAGATCTTGCACGCTACGCTCGTATTTTGCTATCAGCATGCGATATGCATCGCCAAATTTGAGAAACTTTGAGTGGAGGCGCTTGATGGAATAGCCCTGTTTTTTTAGTTTCTGCAACAATGTTTTGTGACGTTGATTAAAATCGTCACATTTAACACAGGATCTAGCAAATGCTACTAGGCGAGATATGTATACGTCATATGCAGGTCCCACTGGAATATTACTGTCCAGAAAGGGATAGTTTTACGATGTCGAAATTGTAATCATCTCTTTTGTCATAAAGTCGACGAGAGAGAATGCCCGCTTCATTTTTATAGAGATAGAGATCCAAATAAGATGTGCCTGTAGGGCTATCTGTAGTTTCCTTCAAATCCAGTGAAGGTGGATATATATCCTTCACTGCGTCATTTATATAGCGATTATCCACAGCGAGAAGATCGTCTATATGGCGTTTGGTGAATGAGAAGGAACGGGCTTTGAATGGATCGGTTTTTGAAAGCGCCTGCATATAGTCATATTCATAAGAGAACAGATACAGGTCGGGCAACAGGGGTGCACAATTAGTACCCATTGGAATACCTATATCCTGCTGATATATTGTGTTGCCAAATTTCACATAGATATTTTTAATGAGAAATTCAAGCAACTCTATAAACAAAGGAACATCCCATGAATGATATCTCTTGTATGTAGTCGAGCTAAAGAATGCTTTATGGCTTCCGACATTAATATATATACGATCAGTTTTCTTGAACACAGATACTATTAATGAACTTATACGGTCAATAAGGTCCTGATGAGGGATTGTAGTATAGAGAGTCGAGAAATCCCATGTGGATACGTATCTGTACGGTATGTGACCTTTAGCATCAAGTTCTTCCGTAAGACATTTTGAGTTTTTCAATATCCACATACATTCAACGCCAGAGTTCTTAGAAATAGTGGCGCAATACCTTTCCCAAATGCTTTTACCTCCTGAAGGGCCCTCGTAAATAGGGTTGAAAGAAGCTTGGTGGTGCAGCTTCTAGAACCAGCTATGAATCTAGCTTTATATGGTGATTTATGCATTTTGGGAGTCCAGTATATTTTTGGTATGTCGTTATGATTGGTTGGAAGACGAATACCTCTTTCCCTGAGAAACTTTTTGTGATTGTTAAATAAATCTTCCAGAGTAAATGCAGTTTGGGAGTAAGTAGACGTATTTGATGAAGATATATCTACACTCAATTCTTTAACCAGCACCTGGTAATAGTAATATTTACATATGAATATTATATTATTCGGAGCTTTGTCTGCTGGGACTATGACAAATTTACTCTGGAGATTTGCTAGAACTTCTTGCGAATTGAGGTTTCTCAGAACTTGTTTTGCTTGGGGTAGAGTACTTCTGTCAATATGGCGGATTGTTTCAACGACCTTGCTCTTGGTGAGGTCCAGCCAATCAGCGAGTACTGTAGGTTCAACTTTTTTCTCGCTTAGACCAATCAATAACGTACTGTTCCAATGCAGACAGGACTATCTTCTGGTCGGCCTTCAGATTTATTCTTCTTGGCTCTCTATATTTGGGTCCCTTCATCAGGAGTAATTTCAGATCCTTATCACTCACCACATCAAAGTCACCAGTCACAATATGTTTGCATGGTGTATAGATAAAGTTCGACGATTCACAATCACAACTATAGCCTCCTGATGTGTATAAGTTCCAGTCAAACTCCTGGACAGCATTGGAGTAATTGAATATTTGGGTGGCTATAGATTTAGTGTACTTATATGAAATGCAAGGAGGTTCTGTGAACTTAACATAGTTTGGTACAGCGTTGCGTACCTCTGGATCATTCAGGATTCGTGGTAAATTAATGATGTCCAGTCCTTTATCTAAGTAGTTGAGTTTCAAGAAAAGCCGATCTTGAGAGGTTTCGATTATGTTCACTGGACGATACAACCGAAAATACGCTATATCTTGACATACTTTAATGATTTTTGATGGTATTATATTTCCTGAAGACAGAGATTGTTGTATATCTCTGGCTATTTGACCTAAAGCTCTCAGAGGTAACGCATACAGAACTGTACGTCAGCTATGTATACTATTGGGTGTGTTAGTTAAACCCACTAAGTAATTTAAAGTGATATGATCGTGAATCATCGAACTATTAAACTTTCGCCAACCATGGCTGCGATGTCTCCGTTGAGACACCTATAGATTATGTTTATTATTATTATATGGCTTAGAGGTTTTTTGAGGGTTATGTGAGGGTTTTTTCTGCCCGTGACGTCCCCACCGCCTCGTTTGCTACCTTGCGCCGTCTAAAAACACCGCCATTTTACAAGTAATTAATTAAAATTAATTAATTAGCAGCATAGCGCTAGACTAAGCCGTTATTTTTAATGAATTTATCGATTTTTACACGCCTAACGTTAGTGTACGGTAGTATGGAAAACCCAGTACATTGAAAATAAATGGATTTTTCTGGCTAAAAATACGTCAAGACTATGGCTTACAGCCTTATAATATTTCCCTGAAAATTGTAACGGGTTTATCGAAATAAAACTAGGAAATTTTTTATACTTGGGCAATGGTAACACAGCGCTATACAGTGGGCAAGCATATCTTGCACTGACTCACACCGGCCGCCATCTTAAACCCACCTCCCACCATCCACCCACGCCGCCATGTTAAACCCACCTCCCACCATCCACCCACGCCGCCATCTTAAACCCACCTCCCACCATCCACCCAGCCACCTAGACTATAAATAACGTGTAGTATGTGGACATTTATTCACAAAATACAATCATGGGTACAAGAAGACGACCAATGTTCACCCACCACCCTCCTAGAGATCCTAGAGAGATGGTTACCAGAGAGGTGGTTACCAGTGAAGATGATGGTGGAATATCCATAATTACAAGCTTGCAGCAGGTTATTGCGGACGAAACCAACATACGGCGAAGTCAAGAAGAACTGGAACAGCTACGCAGTGATGTAATGCAAGAAGATGCCAGGTTGATAAGACGAAGTCAACAACAAGACCAAGAAATCAGCAGGATGGTCGCCATAGAAGAAGAAGACGATATAACTGATGGGGAAGAAGAAATTACATGGTTAAATAGTAATAGACCTGCAACAAATACAACGGCTATAACGACGTCGGTTTCCGAAACTCCCATTATAACGACTTCAGCTTCCGAAACAACACCACAACAACCATGCTCTTGGGCCGAGGTAACCCGCCTCAACGAACAGATTAACGGCATGAGACAAGACATGAATCTAATGGACGCTGAGATTTCAAGACAGAACAAAGAACGACATAAGGAAGAAAAAAAATCAAGATGTAGCGTGTGTACAGACGAAGAGAGCATGTACGCCGTATTGCCGTGTGGCCATTTATGCATCTGTAAAGATTGTTGGGTCACGCTAACGTGTGTAGGAGACATGTGCCACTGCGTTGAAGCAGGCGAACAACATTTAAAAATCAAGTGTCCAATCTGCAGGAAGCATGTGGGTGGAATAAAGAGAATATACCGCCCATAAAACAAGTGTGGTAACACTTAAAAAAAAAAGCCCTTTTCAGGGCTGCCCCATCTTTCCGAAAGAGGAAACTTCTATGAAAAAGCACAAAAAATTAACACCAACTCCCATCATCCTCCTGCCCTATGAAAAAATTTTTTACAATTTTTTTTACAATTTTTTTGAAATTATTGAAAAAAGGGGGAAAGGGGAGAATGGAGGGGGGGACAAGGGGGAGGGAGGGTTGGTGGAAGAGCCAACAATTTTTTTTTTTTTAAATTTAAAAAAAAAGGAAAAAAAGAATGATAGAGCCAAAAAAAATTTTTTTAATTTTCTATTTTTTTTTTACAATTAAAAAATGAAATTATTGAAAAAAAAGGGAGAAAGGAGAAATTGGAGGGGGGGACAATGAAAAAAGAATGAACACTAACAAGCATTTTTTTAATTTTCTACTATTTTTATTAACACAAATAGAATGAACGTGTTCACAAGGGTATTGAATTTTAATACAATTATATCTGAGTATTGAATTTTTTAATACAATTAACAGTAAAAAAACTCTGAATTTTTAATACAATTATACGCTCTCAAGTCACTTCAATGAATGTGTAGGAATACGGTAAATGTTTTTCAACACTTGTTCAATAGTTCTGCATTTAATACAATTAACAGTAAAAAGTAGGTGCATTATGATACACACCACCCGGATATACTCGCTTGACACTGTTGTCACAGATTTTCTCGTGGCGATGTAAGTTGTAAGACTTTTTAAACACACGATGGCATTGGGCACAACTGAAAGACTGAGCGTACTGGCTCATATTGTAGATCAGCGAAAAATGACTCACACCATTGTCGTCGAACACATTGACTTTCATCGTAGCAGCATACCGTTCTGTTGAACGACGAACCAATTCAGGCACAAATGTATCCTCTTCGCATCGTAATCGGTATACAAAGATATTGATGTTGAACAGTGTTTCCACGTCATCCAAATTCTTGAACGGCACTCCACGGAAGTGCCGCTTATCCAAGTCTTGCTGCTGTAAATAGTGTTCCCAATAGTCATTGGCCACTCTCTCACAAGCCTGGGGGTTACACTCGTCCACATGCACGGCCAAACACCGAAACAGACATTTCCGGTCTTTGTAGGGCCCCTTTGCCCCTGCCGTTAATGCATACAGTCCGTGTCGATGAAGCAACCACGGGGGGAGTAGTACAGGAGCACCGATAGGATGATCTCTCATTTTCATATAAATGTCACTGACACGCTCGTCTTCAGGCAAGACTTCAACCGGAGGTGCTGCTGGGTCCCAGGGAAAATCTTCTCCACGTCTCATGCTTTCTTGGCTGACTGGCTAGAGGTGAAGCAGACTAGAGGTGAAGCAGGCAGGCAGGCAGGCAGGTAGGCAGGCAGGAAGGCTGGTCAGGTCAGGTAAGTCAGAGTGCTCCACAGGGTAGTGCAATGAATACACCCCTACCCTAAAAATCGACTCCTTTTATACGTTTTTCTACAATCCGCCATCTTAAACCCACCTCCTACCACCATCCACAGCCGCCATCTTAAACCCACCTCCCACCACCATCCACAGCCGCCATCTTAAACCCACCTCCCACCCACCATCCACATGCCGCCATCTTAAACCCACCTCCCACCACCATCCACATGCCGCCATTTTAAACCCACTCCCACCACCTCATCCACACATGCCGCCATTTTAAACCCACCTCCCACCCACCATCCACATGCCGCCATCTTAAAACCCACCTCCCACCATCCACCCACGCCGCCATCTTAAACCCACCTCCCACCACCATCCACAGCCGCCATCTTAAACCCACCTCCCACCATCCACAGCCGCCATCTTAAACCCACCTCCCACCACCATCCACATGCCGCCATCTTAAACCCACCTCCCACCACCATCCACAGCCGCCATCTTAAACCCACTCTACCACCATCCAGCCGCCATCTTAAACCCACCTCCCACCACCATCCACAGCCGCCATCTTAAACCCACCTGCCGCCATTTTAAACCCACCACCCACCACCATCCACAGCCGCCATCTTAAACCCACCTCCCACCACCATCCACAGCCGCCATCTTAAACCCACCTCCCACCACCATCCACAGCCGCCATCTTAAACCCACCTCCCACCACCATCCACAGCCGCCATCTTAAACCCACCTCCCACCACCAACCACACACCACGTGATATCAATACTCGCTTCTGATTGACTACCTCCACGTGACCTCCACAAAATATGCAAATTTCTGGGGTCAAATCACAGTAGCTGACGCTTTATATACTACTACCCTGGCTCTATCGTTTATTTATAACGGGTATATCTTGGGCCAGAGTTTCTTTCTGATTTTCTTCGTGGGCTTCCACAGTGTTCATGGTAAATGACCAGTCCAACTCGTCTGATGACCGCTTGATAAGCACTTCATCCACATCTACCACGGCATCTTCCAATGCAGACCATAGATCAGGGTGAAGGGTAAAATGCACTGTACCCCATCTAGCCGAGCCAATTGAGCAAAGAAAGGGCCGCGTCGGATGTACACATCGTGACACAAGTGGATGAGATCGCCGTCCAGTTCACCAGACAACACGCGTTTGAATTTGGTCCAGCCCTCTCGGGACAAACGAATGTGAGCCGGGCACGGTTGTGTAGGGTGCGCATCACAGATGTCTTCCACCTCCTCCATGATATCGACCTTATCCGCATACACGTGCAGGAAAACCTCGGGGGTCAAGCTGAGATACGCCAGTATTATATGCTCCGCCATGGTCAGTACGTGAATGGTACCAGAGTGGACTGTCTCTCGTATTTATAGGGAGAACCCCGTGAGATCAAAGGATCAGGTGGTCATGTCACTGGGATGACTGAGTCTAGCCGGGTAATCCCTGGCATCGCCGTCTGGTTCATGGCTAGACAGTTGTTCATTGGGTTCTGCCGCCGCTTCTCTCAGGGCACGAGCCCACTCCAACTCGTCTGATGACCGCTCGTCCGGTGTAAACAGCTGGTCCACGATAGGCACCACTTTCTCGAAGGCTATCCACAGATCGGGGTCTAGGGTGAAGCTTCGCGTAGGGTCTTGGTAGCGGCCCAGGCGTGGAAAGAAGGGTCCACGGTATACGTAGATGGTATTGTCTATGTGGATGACGTGTCCATCGAGCTCGCCGCTCAACACCCGTTTAAATTTGGTCCAGCCGTCACGGTGTAGCGTAACCGTATTCGATACGGTCTCAGCGGGCGACCAGCAAACATCTCCACGGTCTTCCACGAGGGTGACTTTATCTTCATAGACGTGTAACCCCACCCGGGGTGTAAGGGGCAGGATGGCTCGTAGGACGGGTGACATGCTTGATCCAATGACGATCGTTGAATGACACACACTCTGTCTGACACTCGTATTTATAGTCCCACTGTCAATACCACAGCGCCAGGGTCAATAGGGCACAGACTATTGTGAGGCCAACCAGCCGTCGCTGGTTCCGGCGTGAGCGCTCGTGGCCCATAGCCCGAGCATCAAGGATGGCTGTCATAGTCCAGTAGTGGTGAGTGATGGCACACCTCTCCATCGAGTGCACTCTGTCGAGGACCGCTTCTGTGAACTCGTTCAGGATCTGGCGTCGCCCCTCGTTGTCGTCGCCATCTGCAAACATGGACCGGACCACTGCTCGGTAACCCGTGAGTGAATTCACCACGGTGGCATGCTGTAAAATGCGAGTCGCATAGGGCTGGATCTCCGTCATGGCTCTGCAACCGTAGAAATGAAGGTGTAGGATCCAGAGGGACGTGTTTTATAGACCAGGTCGCACATGCGCGCCTAAACGTCGGATGTAGTCCGTGATACGTACTATTCTGATGGGTTAGCCCGAAAAAGAGAACAACAACAACACAGATTACAGATCAATCCTTTTATTATGCGTGAACATCATAGAAATGCATGTACTGACCTGTCTGTGGGGGTTTTCCACAATGGCGGTCACCTTCCGCCATTAGCCGCCATTAGCCGCCATTTTTCCACAATGGCGGCCACCTTCCGCCATTAGCCGCCATTATCCGCCATTTTCCAACAATGGCGGTCAGACAAGTCTGGACATGTCCAAAGGTCACGCTCCATTCACCCAAACCGGAAGTGACGTCACTTTTACATCCGGGCACTTCGCGTCTGCGCCTGCATTGGGGTATGTATGAGGGTCCTCATGCGCGTGCGCGCAATGCGGCTCAGTCGTACACCAGTACACCAGTCTTAATCCTCGACT
>JAVTVY010046335.1:0-20907 GCA_036873755.1 Hanleya hanleyi | reverse complement strand
ATGTTGAAGTATGGAACACAAACTGTGGACGTCTTTCGGATTGGTGGGGATCAACTGACTGTGGAGTCTGAAGACTCGACTGCAATGCTGGCATTCGTGGCTGGGTGCCTTATGTACCGACCGTTGATGTCGCCGTAAATTATCCTTACGATTAAAGGACTTCTTGCAGATCGAACACGTATACTCGCCAACAGCACCTTGAAAAGTAGACTCATGGATGGGGTCAAACATCACGGGTTCCTCAACCCTCAAGCGTGCATGTCCATGGATTACACGTTGGTGAGATCTCAACTGGCTGTGTAGTCTGAAGCGGTGTCCACAATCCCCACATTGATGCCTGGATGTCTCATGGAGACACTGTTCATGGCGGTGTAAACTATCCAGGCGATTAAATGTATCCACACAGGTCTCGCAGGTGTACCGGGCAGTAGCGTCGTGAATGCTAGACTCATGGCGTTGTAAGTCGTGCAAGCGTGTAAAGGACTTGGAGCAAGTGGTACACGTGAACATCGTGTCGTAAGTGGTTGAACGAATGTCGGCTGAAAGTGTCAGCCCGCTTCCCTTTTATAGCAAGCTAGCTGTTGATCTATTTTTAGAACACTCAGTTCAACTACCCCCAAGTCGCGGACCGAGATGTACTGGTGTACGACTGAGCCGCATTGAGCGCGCGCGTGTGTGTGTGTGTGTATGCATGTGTGCGTCTGTGTGTATGCATCTGTGTGAGTGTGTGTGTGTGCGTGCGTGTGTGTGTGTGTGTGTGTGTGTATATATGTGTGTGTATGTGTCTGTGTGTAAGGGTGTTTATGCGTCTGTGTGTATACGTCTGTGTGCATGTATGTCTGTGTGTGTGTGCGTGTGGGAGTATGCATGTGTATGTGTGTATACGTCTGTGTGTAGGTGTGTGTGTCGTCGTGTGCCATGATACAGACAGATGAGAGAAAAAGTGCGGTAGTGACCTTTGGCTCCGCGCTGCTCGGTGGTGACGTCATCGTACGCAGGTGCACACACACGCACACACAGACAAACCTGATGGACCCGCACCCTGGTGTACCCTATGCCCTACGGGCTATAGGGTACAGGGTGCACCAGGTTTGTAGTCAGTTGAGATCTCACCAACGTGTAATCCATGGAAATGCACGCTTGAGGGTTGAGGAACCCGTGATGTTTGACCCTACCCATGAGTCTACTTTTCAAGGTGCTGTTGACGAGTATACGTGTTCGATCTACAGGAAGTCCTTTAATAGTAAGGATAATTTACGGCGACATCAAAATTCGGTACATAGGGCACCCAGCCATGAATGCCAGCATTGCAGTCGAGTCTTCAGACTCCACAGTCAGTTGATCCCCATCAATCCGAAAGACGTCCACAGTTTGTGTTCCAGACGTCAACACGACTTATACTTATTCTGAGGGTCGGCTTCTGATTGGACAAGAGCAGTCTGAGATCAGCACAATGAACATCCGAATACAAGGACAATAGCATAAGTGAATTGTAAACACACCCACAGCGATTCCCCCAGCGTGGATGTGCTGTGATGGAGGGGCTAATAAAAGGATTGACCTGTAATCTGGGTTGTTGTTGTTGTTGTTGTTGCTCTCTTTTTGGACTAACCAATCAGAATAGTACTTATCACGGGCTACACACGTAGAGCTACGTGTAGACGCGCATGTGTAACATGGTCTAACACGTCACTCTGGACCCCACACCCCCATTCCTACGGTTGCAGAGCCATGACGGAGACCCATCCCTATGCGACTCGCATTTTACAGCATGCGACCGTGGTTAATTCACTCACGGGTTACCGAGCAGTGGTTCGGTGCAGGACATGAGAGCTTCTGGACTTGGGCTGATAGAAGTCCGGGATGGTAGTACATTTGTGAACATCCGGGCACTTTTACACCCGGGTACATCCGGCTTCTTGTACATCCCTGACTGTAGAACACCAGGGTACTCCTATGTTGGCCGAAAGTTTCCAGATCCACAGCCGATATGTTCTCTTGCACAACTTGCTCGAAGCGCTTTCATCGCCTGGACAGTTTGCGTTGTCACACACGTGCATGCCACGAAGTACCCATGCATACATGTGCGGATTGTGATATAGCCTTTAAGCATCCCAGTCAATTGAGTCGTCACCGAAATGTTATACACGGATCACGCTCGCCACTCTCGAGACCGGATATTTCAGTTTCTATCGGAATGCATCTGAGAATAGAAGAACCCATGGAGGTCGATTCGCCGCGGATTGAAGAGCCGATGGAGATTGATCTCGGTGTTGAATGAGAGAAGTAAGAGCTTCGAGCTTCAGTATCATGGATTGCCCGAAGACGTTTAGGTTACACTGAACGAAGATTGAACTTTCTGAAATGATGGCTTCTGATCGGTTGATAGGCCGGTCACCTCCCCTCTAACTTCCGGGTTCTTGACGTCCGACATCATTCGCTGATCCGCAGTCGACATGTTCACTTGCACGACATGCCTGAAGTCATTTACTCGTCTAAACAATTTACGACGCCACGAGGCCTCCGCCCACAATGCCTTGAAGTATACTTGTAAAACGTGCTCACGGTCATTTAATCGGGGGGATATTTTACGGCGCCATGAGAGAGCACTCCACGAGGGCGCGACGAAACAATGTAACGATTGTGGTCAACTCTTCAAACGACCCAGTCAGTTAAGACATCATCAACGTTTGATTCATGCCCCGTCACCACGGCGACAAATTCCCACTGAAGATGCACCCAGGAGGGTCAGTCCCAGTGAAGACGAGCCCAGGAAGGCGAATGCCACTGGTGAAGCGATCACGGAGAGCCCGCGTATATCCACAGTCCAGGAGGGCCTGGATATCCAGCCGGACCTTAGAGTTACGGTTCCGAGTCATACACCTGACAACATCGAACATTTTCTGGACGAGCCCATAAATGTTCCTAGCGATCTCTTACAGGACGCCCATCCAGTGAGTGACATCTATCGGCGCCATTGGTCCATGATTCGGCACTGTTTCCACCGTCATCGCCCTATATTGGCCTTGTACAATTTCCGACTGACCGACCTCCCCCATCTGCGCCACTACGTGGAAGCCACCTTCAACGACCAAACTACGGCCTTCAAGTTAAATCTCGCTTTTGGGTACATCTTACGCCATAAGATGACGGGTCAACTCCGGTATTTCTATTCCAGTGGCAACAACCAATTGTTCGACCAGCCGTTCACCATTACCAATCATGCGTCACTGGAGACGTTCTTGACCCAACTAGAGAACGTGGATCCCTTGGAATGGGTGCAACATCAACGCTCCAACACCAAATGGACAGTCGAGAGGGTGACCAATGTTACGTTCTTCATGACCAAATTACGGAATCTTCCCATCGGATGAATGTATTCACCCATGCACTGAAAGATACTCAGAATGCACAAACAACTATCTGAGGATATGTGGCCTCAACGGTATCCTGGCCTGCCCGACGGTGATTAGAATAAACAGTTCAGAGCGAACATGGCCGAAGATGGAACTTTCTGAAATGGAGACTTCTGATTGGACAAGAATACATCTAACGGACAGGGACGAATATGAAACATGCAAATGGTGGCCTCTGATTGGATAAGAGTCTTCTTGAATTGTAAATATACCCAACGCGGCTCCCCCAGCGTGGGTATGATTTAACATTGGGGAGAATAAACTATATGAAAAAAACTTCTTGTTGTTGTTGTTCTCTCATGTGTCATCCGTGTTGCTGTTGTTGTTCTCTCTACGGTCTATATCATGGCGTTATGTTACAGTGTTAAGGTGTAACGACGGGCGTTGACGGGCGTCACTGTATTTCGAAGAATTAGTGACAATTCCATGGAATATCAGAGCTTCTGAGCTATTTCACCAGGGCGTTGAAGCATTAAGAATGGCGTTGGTGGGCGTTGGTACAAGATGACACTTGTACCGCGGATGGTCCATCTCTACATCAAATAACATCCTTCACTGCTAAAAAAATGCCCACTTTCGCTACTACTCGTACTGATGACGTCACCCATGACGTCACAGATGCTGTGGATATCCCTCAAATTGGGTCTACACCCCGAGAGCTACAACATGACACTTCCCTAGACACATTCGGACCAAAGATGGTCCATCTCTACATCAAATACCTTCCTGCACTGCCCTAAAATGCCCACTTTCGCTACTATTCCTACTGATGACGTCACCAACGACGTCACAGATGCTGTGGACGGCCCTCAAATCGGAATATACACCCCGAGAGCTACAAGATGACACCTCCCACGACGCATTCGGACCAAGGATGGTCCCTCTCTACCCCAAATACCTTCCTTCAGTGCCCTAAAATGCTCACTTTCGCTACTACTCATTCTGATGACGTTACCGATGGCGTCACAGATGACGCGAACATCCCTCAAATCGGGGTCTACACCCCGAGAACTACAAAATGACACCTCCTACGACGCATTCGGGCTGAGAATGGAGCATCTCTACCCCAAATACCTTCCTTCACCGCCCCAAAATGTCCACTTTCGCTACTACTCGTTCTGATGACGTCATCGATGACGTCACAGATGACGGGAATATCCCTCAAATCGGAATGTACACCCCGAGAACTACAAAATGACACCTCCCAGGACGCATTCGGACCAAGGATGGTCCATCTCGACCCCAAACTCACCTCCACACACCTCCAAAATGGCCACTTTACTTACTACAACCAACTGCGCATGCGCAGATTGACGCGACTTGCACTTAAAAACACACCATTCTGACTCTAACCCACACAAGCTTCACTTTGACACCTTCCACGACCCATTCGGACCCATAGCGGTCCATCTCTACCCCAAACACACACCCACATACCCCCAAAAATGCCTGTTTTCTCTACTACGGCCAGGCTGCGCATGCGCAGATTGACGCGACTTGCACTTAAAAATACGCCATTCTGACTCTACCCCACACAAGCTTCACATTGATACCTCACACGACCCATTCGAACCGTGAATAGCCCATCTCTACCCCAAACACACACCCACATACCCCCCAAAATGCCTGCTTTCTCTACTACGGCCAGGCTGCGCATGCGCAGACTATTGAACACGGACGAACCATTAGTGTAGTGAAGTGCTCCGGCATGGGAGCTTCAAAATAAGACCTCATACGACCCCATCGGATCATTAGGGACTCACCTAGACCCCAACACGTCCACCCCGTATGGGCCTATACACCCGTAGCCATGCAGTATAGGCCTATGGGCCTACCCAGGCCTCGGTGACTTTTTCCAAAAATTTCACCGTTTCGCTCCGGGACACTTCCTATCATGTTCTAAATGACGAGACGTGAAAAACAAATCCAAACAACCATACCGCAAATGTCGAGAAGTAGGTTTCCCAGTGGGACAAACATTGGTCCTATACCCCAGTATGGGCCTATATGGGTCTATATGGGCTGTATGGTACTTTTTCAAAAATTTCACCGTTTCGCTCCGGGACACTTCCTATCATGTTTGTCTTGACGAGACTAAGAAAACAAATCCAAACAACCATACCGCAAATGTCTAGAAGTAGGTTTCCCAGTGGGACAAACATTGGTCCTATACCCCTAGTATGGGCCTATATGGGTCTATATGGGCTGTATGGTACTTTTTCAAAAATTTCACCGATTCGCTCCGGGACACTTCCTATCATGTTTTCTTGACGAGACTAAGAAAACAAATCCAAACAACCATACCGCAAATGTCTAGAAGTAGGTTTCCCAGTGGGACAAACATTGGTCCTATACCCCTAGTATGGGCCTATATGGGTCTATATGGGCTGTATGGTACTTTTTCAAAAATTTCATCGTTTCGCTCCGGGACACTTCCTATCATGTTTGTCTTGACGAGACTAAGAAAACAAATCCAAACAACCATACCGCAAATGTCTAGAAGTAGGTTTCCCAGTGGGACAAACATTGGCCCTATACCCCTAGTATGGGCCTATATGGGTCTCCCTGAACTTTTTTCAAAAATTTCACCGTTTCGCTCCGCGACACTTCCTATCATGTTTGTCTTGACGAGACTAAGAAAACGAGACCCCACAACCTATACCGCAAATGTCGAGAAGTAGGTTTCCCAGGATGGTCCTATACCCCCCATACCCCATATAGGCATTTTCGCGTAATTTAGGATAAAGTCCGTGTTCCGTATTTTTTCAGGAAAATTTTTTACATACACCCACCCTGGAACTAGGGGGAGATAACTCTATTGATAGGCAAGTCCCGTTAAGCCTGGCGACCTATATACCCCCCCATACCCCATATAGGCACTTTCCCCGGATTTTTCGATAAAGTCCGTGTTCCTTTTTTTTTTTTCAGGAAAAATTTTACATGCACCCACCGATGACTGGATTCCCCTTCACATAGGCTTCACATGGATACCTCATACAACTCCATCGGCCCATTAGGGGCTCCCCTAGGTCCCAAAACGTCTATTTCCATACCCTTTGGCCACCGCGCATGCGCAGAATGCCGATATTTCAACCCCACGCCCAGCCCATCCGATGCCCCTTCACGAGTGCTTCACTTTGATACCTCACTCGATCCCATTGGACCATTAGTGGCTCCCCTAGCTCCAAAACGGCTATTTTCATACCCTTTGGCCACCGCGCATGCGCAGAATGCTGATATTTCAACCCCACACCCAGCCCATCAGATGCCCCTTCACGAATGCTTCACTTTGATACCTCACTCGACCCCATTGGACCATTAGGGGCTCCCCTAGCTCCAAAACGTCTATTTTAATACCCTTTGGCCACCGCGCATGCGCAGAATGCCGATATTTCAACCCCACACCCAGCCCATCAGATGCCCCTTCACGAATGCTTCACTTTCATACCTCACTCGACCCCATCGGTCCATTAGTGGCTCCCCTAGCTCCAAAACGTCTATTTCCATACCCTTTGGCCACCGCACATGCGCAGAATGCCGATATTTCAACCCCACACCCAGCCCATCAGATGCCCCTTCACGAATGCTTCACTTTGATACCTCACTCGACCCCATTGGACCATTAGTGGCTCCCCTAGCTCCAAAACGGCTAGTTTCATACCCTTTGGCCACCGCGCATGCGCAGAATGCCAATATTTCAACCCCACACCCAGCCCATCAGATGCCCCTTCACGAATGCTTCACTTTGATACCTCACTCGACCCAATCGGTCCACTAGGGACCCACCTAGGTCACAAAACGTCTATTTAGGTATTCCCCGTATACATTAACATTGGTAGTAGACATATATATGCTATTTTCAACCTTGGTTTGTATCATATGACTCGTAGCCTAATGGATAACGTGTCTGCCTCTTGATAAAACGACCCGGGTTCAATTCCCACTGGGACCCTTTCATTTAACATGGGCAAATAGATGGGGATATTGTCGGGGACCCTGTACAGGCCATTGATGCTTCGGAACTATTTAAAAAAAATGACGGCTTCTGATTGGACGAGAGCTCTGTGACGGATTTGAAATACTCGCTTCTGATTGGACGAGAGCTCTGTGACGGATTTGAAATACTCGCTTCTGATTGGACGAGAGCTCCGCATGCTCCGCACATGCTCCGCAAAAGTAGGTCAATCCGGTCGAATTTGCTTTTTATATACTACTCACATGGCAATGTAAAAATAATGAAGGTTGTCGCTAAATTGACGTCATCGTGACTTCAATTTCAAGGAAAATCATTTATTGGCCGACATCATTGACGATTTTAATTTATGCAGTTTACTCCGAATTATCTGTCGAATAATTTAGAAAATATGATATGAAATAAAATGTTCTTTGGTATACCGTATTCAATGGTAATATGTTGGTATGTTTTTCTAGTGTTGAGTTAGGGTCCATGTATATCCAATTACATTGATATACACTGAGCCAAGCTCAAATCTTCATTGAAACAATATATCATTAAAACAGATGCAGTCGTTTGTGTTAAGTTTATAGCTGGTGCAGGTTCAAATCTCGAGTTGCGATTTCGAAATATCTGACCTGGGTTGTGACGGGGGAATCTGTCCCTTTGATGGTCTTCTTTCTGGTGCTCTGGAACTAGGAAACTTTCAGATCAAACATTTTTAAGACTTGATAGCCGATCACCTTTTGGTCATTTTAAGTCTATTCGCAAAAGCCCCAGAGCGGAGAATCATTTGTCATTTCAGGATGACGTAAATGGTATTTTGGTCATATTTTCTCCTGGATGTTTGACGTTTCAGGGTAAAAATTATCCAAAGTATTTTATTTCATTTTACCTAATTGTTTTCCAGTTTATTCCAGTTTATTGAAAATATTACAAATTCCAAAACCGTCCAATTGAAAGAATTGCATTTTCCTGGGAAATGACGTCACCAGAGGGTCAATTTTGAATATTATTGCGCTTATATTTAAAGGGACTCAAAGATATAGTCCGGCAAGTTTTTCCTTCGTATAGATATTGATGAAATTATTGACATGCCTAGAATATGAGTTATTTTGCCCTCAGTAGTTGCTGTAGTAAAACTGTGTTTTATCAAATTGCCAAATTAAGAATTATGCTAGATGGGCACCCTTAATTTTCTCTATGTACAAGTTATTTTCGGCGGCGCAGCGCCGCCGGATATCTGAATTCAGTAAACATTGGGGCGGCCATCTTGATATTGGACGAGTGACAGGTGTTTTCTGCAGCCATACTTCACAGACGTGCGGTGGAGTGATCCAACTAGTTTCATATCGTAAAACGACAGGATTGCATCACCCGTTCGTGGTTAACACATTAATATTAATTCTGTTATAATGAATTCATCGAATAAATGTCCTTTAGTACTATTTTAATATGACTGAGAGACCAAATCGATGACCACACATAATCAAGTTATTCATCTGTACGTCTGCAGCAAAATGTTTGAGATTGAACTGCAAGTTACTAAAAACTCGAAACAGTAAAACACGCGGATCGGATTGATGTGCAGAGAAAGTCGATCTATGCTTAATTTACAATGACACACATCAATAAAGAAATAGTGGCTTGATGATGGGTCCCATATAATGCCACAGCGCGAACTCTTACATCAGGCTATGTGAAGTGACTTAATACGTCAACCAGAGAACACTACTTTCAAAGTCCTAGTTGGACATGCGGTTCATGTGCACATTTTGCCAGCAAGCACTAAACTTCCGGCTAACCCATGCACACTTTCCAGATGGGTCCTTGCGCGAACTACATTAGTCAAACAAATCGACGGTTTTTTTTAACATAATGGTGCATCGTGACCTGTATTCACCAGTTCCACACGTAATCGGCCTGTAATACGCAGATTATAAGCTACAAACGTTTCCGCCGGCATTGATGCATCTGCATCAATAAGTTTTCTTGTGTCGATATGAAGTCAGTCATTGTGCGACCTTCAGCACAAGGTTTGACCAACAATCCCCATTTGGTCATTCAAAGACATGACGATATACTGGCATCGAAAGCAGCCCTTGACATACCAATTGAATCATGTTTTGCTCGGTCACGCCTGATACTGATTACGTGCGAACACCTACTTCGTAATTATACTTCGACACGTAATATATATGTAGCTGTCAAACTAAATTAATTGCGTTCGATCAACTTTTTGTGTCCGTTCTTTTGCGTGTGGCCTACTATTCTTTCAAAATGCGTTTCGAAAGGCCAAAATAACGGGCGTAATTACCGAAAAAGGTCAATCAACCCTACCAGCTTCCCATACTATCTCCGGAATGAAAAGAAATTGAGAGCCTGCACTTACTAACGTGATAGCCTAATATATTCGACCAATTTTGTGTCCATTTGCATGACCTAGGTATAGAGAGTCGCTGGTCAAACGGCGGTCATATGAGGTCCGCAGAAAGTCGCTCTCTGAATATCTTTTGAGAATTATTTCGCGTTTCGTTGCCTAAAAGTGCACAAAGCTAATTTATTCGACTGAAAGGGCGATTCTGTTTTAGCTTTCAATAGAACGTTTGGTCCAAGAAAGGTTCAAATACCATCACACGAAATGACGCTCCTGTGACATCAACAGAGCGGAAATATTTTGATTTGTAGATGTCCATGTCATGCAATACTTTTATTTTAGTGGGTTCTTGGAGATGTCAATAATTGAATATGTGAGTATTTTTATATACCTTTAGGTGATATAAACCGGTTTGGCTTAAACCACCAAGGAGCTCAGCATAAACACACCTGGACCCCTATGAAAGTGAAACAAGTGAAACATCGATATGCTTATGTCGGCCACTTGTCGACCGTTCTTGGTAATCTCACGAGGGCGTTATAGTTAATGTCTCGGAGTATGTGAATCCAACTCTCAAAGCTAGTTCTACTTGGAATAATCAGATATACTATTCGTGTGTTTATCAATAGGTTGGTTGGTTGTTTGAAGTTTAACGTCGCACCTAACCTTATTGGTCACACAGCGACGATGACACAAACAAACACACCCTAACAAAACCCCAACCCCAACAAAAACCCAGCCGAAACTACAAAAAAATTGAATTTCGAATTTTGAAAATTAGGCTCTACAGACACTGATCACAATGGATCCTCAGAGAGCCCAATCTGTTTGATTCTTTAATCTACCTCCTGTTTATCAATAGGTAACTGTACTATACGTATATCTATCAAAAACTATCCCTACTATATACGTGTGTTTATCACACTTCAACCTCTCGGCTTCAGGCATCAAATCTGTAATCTTGAGGTTTCAATCTTCAACCGTCCGACATTAGAATGTTTTCGCACCTTCAAGATTCCCAGTGCCCTTGGTCCTTTCAAATTCCGTGTCATAATTCGAAAGCCCGGTTCCCTGTCTTCGAACATCCTTCCCCAGATCGTCAAATGTCCACCTTCAAAACTTAATACCTTTAGACTTAATATATATTATTATATAATTTCAGGCACTTGTCCCGCTCTTGTCCTACCGTGTGGCGAGGGAAGGTCTACTTATCATGTTGACTTGTGGGATTGTCAGAACTATTACTATCAGTGCAAAGGAAACATTGTCTACCGGAAGAAATGTGAACAGTTAAACGACGGTGCAGGCTTACCTCGTGGTATTTGCAAGCGCAATTGTCAAAGAGCGTGTCCAGAACCTCCAGGTAAGTGTTCCCAGGTCCCAGAACCTTGGGATAGGTGTTTCCAGAGTACAGAAATTTCCAGGCTTAAAGTTCTCATCTACCTTCGCTCCAACAGTTTGCCATCACACCTCTGCTCGGGTGACTTCCAACCACCGCCCGTTGTACGTCATCGATGCAGCGTGGTTGGAAGTTAATATAAAGTATATAATGGTTAGCAGGTTGTTGAAGTAACCGCGTTTTCTTTTTAAACGTTATGAATGATAATACTCCATTCCTCAGACCCGAAACCCAATCTGTGATTTTGATGAAAAGAAGAACTGAATTGGCGTGAATTTAGCTCTTGTCAGTTATTTATATATAGCTTCTAATAATGCATTGTCCGTTGTTGCGGAGATTCTGTTGGTGGACGTTTCGACCCTCCCCCCACCACCAGTCCCTCCCTCTCCGACCCCCCCTCCCTCCCTCCCCGACCCCGTCTCTACGCTCCCTGTACAAGTCGTTGTGATTGTAGTTATTTGACAGATAAACGTTGCGAAGAATGTCTTCTATCTTGTGGTCATCATTTTCCATCAGACGACTTGATAGGGCTATTACATCATCGCTCTCAAATATTTGTATCCAATACCGCTCAAACCGGTGTTATTGGCTGTGGGCTCATGCCATTCAAGATGTGCTCATGAACACCCACAATAAAAGGGTGGCTGGTATTCAAATCACCACAGGGATCAGTTTTGGTTTTTGTTATCATTATAGAAATAGGCAGTCAGTACATTTGCCTTTGAAGTCATATGAGTCAGTTTTTGTCAGTACATTGGCATCTTCTCCGGTCACCTTTTTTATGTTGAATTTAATAATGTCGATATAGATAAACCTATCTTCGCATACCAAATCAGAGTATGGGCGTAAAAACTGACATGGTGTAACGGGGTTGAGAAATACTACACCTGACCGGACTCCGAATGGGAGTTTGTTGTCATTGATGGGTTACTCATTCATATTTTATCCACAAAATATTCATATTGCAGACTTACCGGGAGTGTGTATAGACAATTCTAACAACACGATATCCTGTGATAGACATTACTTAGACTTCGAGGAGTGTGGAGATTATTATAACTGCCAAGCCGCCCGCAAAACAGAGCGCTTCAACATTACATACGGAGTGAAAGACTCTGGCAGCTGTGCTGACTGGTTGGACGAAGACTTTATCGGGTGCTTTTGTGATGGACAGGAATGCGATCTCGGTAAGGAAATATTCTATCAACTATCTCATCAAATCACACAGCGAAATTTAATTATATTAACAGTCAATTACTGTTATCTCAATAAAATACTGCGGAGCTGTTCATTTACTCACTCAATCACGTAATCACCCATTAACATTGTACATGATCCATCTGAAACTCATTTTAAGATATCCCATGATTGCTATAAAACACACGAAAGTCCACCGTAGTGTCAACTAAAATATGGTTACCTGTATATATTTTTATTTCGTTGTTTCCAAAGGATCTCAGGGCGTTGTTACCCCGGTGAGCACAGCTGTCATTGTGGGTTCAGTGTTGGGAGCAGTGGTTCTGATATTGATTGTCGCCTTTGTTGTGCTGCTGTTGCTCTACAAACGGAAGCAACGAAAACTCCAGTAAGAAAGGAAATGAACAGACTATGTAATATGGCAAACCGTTTTTATATTTATTCGGTTATATTTGATATCAAAAACATTCTTTTATTTTTTATCCAAACTAATATTTTCTTTGTATCAGAAATTCTTTTATTAAACTTTTTTTTTATCAAACGAAAAAATTGATATCGAAAAAAGGACTTTTCATATTGAAATAAAATGATTTCTTTATATTAAAATAAAAATTTCAGATTTCGAAAAAAGAATCTTTTATATCAAAAATAAGCGAATGAATAACAAAACGTCGCACAATTATTTTTGCTATCAAAGAAATTTTTGCTATCCAAAATAAACGGATGAACACGAAAACGGCTTGCCATAATGTAATAAATTCCTCCCCTATTACCCTATTAGAGACATTCTAAGTGGCGGTTTAACTGTCATTTTTATCTCGCCTTACGAACGAAGTAAAGGGGAGATATTGTGAGGGGGGGAGAGGATGTCGTCGTCGGTGTCGCTGTTCCGTGCCCGAAAATGACAAGGTTTTTGGTTCAGCAAATTCAAAACAAATCTAGAAAATTTAGGAAAAATATTTTTTTTAAATATGGGTGGGGTGGGTATTCCACCTGGGGGTTACTACCCCTGGGGTGTTCCAATGTTAAAATCCCTATGATAGAGTTTTGCGATTAGCTGAAGTGCACATGTACATCTGTACTTAGAAAGTTTGCTGCAGTTGTCAGCTGTCATTGGATGATTATGCTATTTTTGAGATGAAATATTAATTTTGGTCCAAATTATGGCACAATGATAGAGTTTTCTGTTTAGCCGAATTGTACATGTAGAGGCTGTACATGTAGACATGTACATCTATACTTAGAAAGTTTGCTGCAGTTGTCAGCTGTCATTCGATGATTATGAAACTTGATACATATATTTCATATGATTAGATGATGTCGCTGTGCTATTTAGGAGATGAAATATTAATTTTTGTTTAAATTTTGAGGGTTTTGTCTTAGTAATCTGTCCATGATAATGTACATACATGTACACATGTACACGGAGAGTTTGCTGAAGCTGTCAGCTTTCATTGGATGACTTTGACACTTGCTACCCAAGTTCATTGTCATTCCAGGATGTGCATGTGCTATTTAAGAAATATGACATTAAATACGAATTTTTGTACTTCGTACGTTTCCACTGATACGGTTTTTGTTGGGCAAAAATTTACATCGAGATCCGTACATGGAAAGTTTGCTGAACCTTTCGTGGGATAATTATAAAACTTGGTGGACATGTTTCATGTTTTCCTTGGTCAGACCTATCCAGCAGTAATCCCACACGGGACTGACCTATCCAGCAATAATCCCAAATGGCACTGGCCTATCCAGCAGTAATGCCACACGGAACTGACCTATCCAGCAGTAATCCCATATGGGACTCAACTATCCAGCAGTAATCCCAGACCGGACTGGCCTATCCAGCAGTATGACAAAAGAGATGATTACAATTTCGACATCGTAAACTATCCCTTTCTGGACAGTAATATTCCAGTGGGACCTGCATATGGCGTATACATATCACGCCTAGTAGCATTTGCTAGATCCTGTGTTAAATGTGACGATTTTAATCAAAGTCACAAAACATTGTTGCAGAAACTTATAAAACAGGGCTACACCGCCAAGCGCCTCCACTCAAAGTTTCTCAAATTTGGCGATATATATCGCATGCTGATAGCAAAATACGAGCGTAGCGTGCAAGATCTATGGCGTTACGTTTAGTAACTTGTGTCTTATTCCGCTTAACCCGGGGCTAGGGGACGTATGAACCCATGTACTTCAAGATCCTCATGGTACTCATATGAACAGTCACAATCAAAGCGTGGCTGAGATACATGATTCTTTAGATGACGACTTTACAACGAATTATGGATTAAGAATACTGATAAGCGATACGGATTTGATATTTTTGGAACATCATGATGTCTTGCCGGCATCATTGAAAACTGTTGACCGCTTCTCTCTTGCAGGAAACAAACCTATTTTTATGTATACTATGATTGTCTTTTTGAATTTGGTGCTAATACTGTTATATGGAATATGGAATAGGTCTTTGGATTATGGACGCGGATATTCTCTAATGGACGACGGCTGAATTATGGATGACGGACCAGACGCTTGTAATCCCACATGGGAGCAGTAATCCCACAGGGGACTGGCCTATACAGCAGTAATCTCGCACGGGACTGACCTATCCAGAAATAATGTCGCACTGGACTGCAATATGCAGCAGTAATCCCACACGGCACTTACCTATCCAGCCATAATCATACATGGGACTGACCTATCCCGCTGTAATCTCACACAGGGTTAGCCTATCCAGCAGTCATCCCACTCGGGACTGGCCTCCCCAACAGTAATCCCAAACGGGATTCCCGTGTGCAGCAGTAATCCCACACTGGACTGCCTATGCAGCCGTAATCCAATTTTCCATTGCAACCGATTTGATAATAACAAGCGTCTGGTCCGTCCTTCATAATTTAGCCGCCCTCCACGAAAGAATATCCGCCACCATAATTCAAAGACCTTTTCCATATTCCATATAACAGCATTAGCCAAGAACGACAAAGCCAGAAGGGAAACGAGCAAGAGGCTAGTAGTTGATCCAGTAGATAGATGGTTGCAACATATTTGAGTAATTCGCGAAAATTACCCATACACGATAATATAAGCTGAAATAATGACGGTACTTAAAACACCATTTGTGTCTCTCTCTGAATGAAGAATTATCAATGAGTCACGTGATCTAGTTACATAAATGCTCTATTAGTAGTATCACTAATACACGGCACGCCAGCGTAGTACTCGCACCTAGAAAACTATATGTTTGCGGAAAAAGTTTTCATATATCGGTACATGTATGTATATCTTTTACATTTGCACGTCTAGGGGTGATATAGGTAATACAACCAGTGGAGTCCAAATTCCTGAGGTTGGCCTGTCTGATACAAATATCTACATGGATGTCGCGGTAAGTTCTGCCCCATGTAACTATGGTAACGCCAGTAGTATACAAAGAGTCAATTCACGATTTAGCGCCTCACTGCGCATGCGCAGAACTTGGTGTGACGTCATAAGTGTGGATGTGCGCATGCGTGAGTGGATATGTGGTGGAGGTGGGTTCAAAATGGCGGCTACTTACCTCCCACTCCTCCACGACACAGTCCGCCATTTTGTACCCACCTCCACACACAGTGCACTGATTGACACCGGTGTGGTGGAGGTGGGTTCAAAATGGCGGCCTGTGTGGTGGTGTGGTGGAGGTGAGTATCCGCCATTTTGTACCCACCTCCACCACACATAAACACTGACTGACAAAAAAAAAAGTTCCGGCAAAAAAAAAAAATGTATTCATGCGCGGTGATGCGGTTTGGCCGTGGTTTTGGCGGTGATTCGGTCTCGGGAAAAAGCTTCCGCGGAGAAAAAGTAGTCCCTAGATAAAATGGTCCGATTGGGTCGAGTGAGGCATCAAAGTGAAGCTTATGTGAAGGGGCATCTAATGGGCTGGGTGTGGGTTGAACTATCGGCCTTCTGCGCATGCGCGGTGGCCGAAGGGTATGAAAATAGCCGTGTTGGAGCTAGGGAAGCCCCTAAGGGTCCGATGGGGTCGAGTGAGGTATCAAAGTGAAGCTTATGTGAAGGGGCATCTAATGGGCTGGGTGTGGGGTTGAACTATCGGCATTCTGCGCATGCGCGGTGGCCGAAGGGTATGGAAATAGACGTTTTGGAGCTAGGGCCAATGGGGTCGAGTGAGGTATCGATGTGAAGTATTCGTGAAGGGGCATCTGATGGGCTGGGTGTGGGGTTGAACTATCGGCATTCTGCGCATGCGCGGTGGCCCAAGGGTATGGAAATAGACGTTTTGGAGCTAGGTGAGCCCTTAATGGACCAATGGGGTCGAGTGAGGTATCGATGTGAAGCATTCGTGAAGGGGCATCTGATGGGCTGGGTGTGGGGTTGAACTATCGGCATTCTGCGCATGCGCGGTGGCCCAAAGGGTATGGAAATAGACGTTTTGGAGTTAGGGGAGTCCCTAATGGACCAATGGGGTCGAGTAAGGTATCAAAGTGAAGCATTCGTGAAGGGGCATCTGATGGACTGGGTGTGGGGTTGAAATATCGGCATTCTGCGCATGCGCGGTGGCCGAAGGGTATGAAAATAGCCTTTTTGGAGCTAGGGGCTTGACTACTGGTCCAGTGGGGTCGAGTGAGGTATCAAATTGAAGCATTCATGAAGGGGCATCTAATGGGCTGGGTGTGGGGTTGAATTAGGGTCATTCTGCGCATGCGCGGTGACCCAAGGGTATGGAAATAGCCTTTTTGGAGCTAGGGGATTGACTACTGGTCCAGTGGGGTCGAGTGAGGTATCAATGTGAAGCATTCATGAAGGGGCATCGGTTGGGCTGGGGTGGGGTTGAACTATACCGTTTAGGTGTATTGATGATAATAAAATGTAAAGATCACATGTCCAACACATACTCACATAATGAAAGCAAGAATCGAACTTGCGTCCCCTCGAGATGAAGGATACCCGTCCAGGTTTCATTTTTTTTTGAGGTGTACTGAAATGCTCTCTCTAATTTATGCCACGGTATCTATTTTTACAGCTGTCAACTGTTATGGTTTGGTCACAATGTTGCCATTTTCTCCCCTATATTTAGTGTCCGCAAAAAGAAGAGTATATTACAGCAATTATGTTCAAGAAAACACCCCGCTAGAAAATTGTCTTCAAATTGTCTGTTGTTGTGGGAGTATAAAAAAATCCTGGTCAACAGGGGCGCGTATATTTCGTGCGACGCCATGTTGCCAATGCATTGAAATTTGAATAGGTTGTCTGCATGGGTTTCAACGCAAGTATAGTACTAAAGTCTAGCTTACCTGATAAAAGAGTTTAGTCCAGATGATCTGGGGCTGTTTTTTCCTAGGTGGGTATAACACACCATGAAGCCTTCATCACGATGCATTCGTATGCTAAAAATATGGGTATCACCAACCGTTCCCGTGGAGTAGAATTTCATCCACCAGCTTTCACTGTTGTGGTGCGGGTCGGGGAGCGGGAGTTTTGCACTCATGAAAACCAATGTCGTCCTCTCTCACGAAACCAAACACAAAAATTGACAAATTATACGGACTGCCACGATAAGCGAATGTATGCAACAAATAGCGTTCCGTACTGCAGATGTCCGATAAAATCCCTCCAGTCAAGGGAGGAGTGTTACAGAATGTTGATTTCACAAAACCTGTTCGGTGGCCTACATCATCGTTCAATCGCTGATCATAAAGGCTGCGTTCAGCTCACCAGAACTGTATACACTTCGAAATCTGTGAAAGAATATCAATTTTCACGTTTCCTGTCTGATATCACACAAATTGATGCGTCCGCTCGAACACAACACAGCACACTCCCTCGATTACAGTCTACGTGTGACGGGTATACATGCAGGCGATGAATCGTGCAGAGTTTCGTCACATTATTCATCTCAGCGGACACCGAAAGGAACAAAGTTCCGTTATAAACTGCGACAGAGAATGTTCCCCAGCTCAGAAAACACAAAATGGCTGCTCAAGACCAAAATTTGCCCGGATAATAACGTCGTTCAAACCACAGTGCCATCTATACGTTTTGGTGCAAGGGAGACAACTCGGACTAGACCAATTCTCAGGCGAAGATCATGTCCGCTATATTTGGCCTGTATGGGTATAGGGGTGATCGGGTTTTTTTTATGGCTTTTACTATGAGCTATGAGGTTGATCATGTAGAATACGATGGAAAAAAATTTGAAAGTACCGCGTAGGCTTGTATATAGATCCATATAGACCCATATACACTCATATACTGGGATATTAGTATGTATAAATCCATACGGGGTGGACATGTTGGAGTCTAGGTGGAGCACTAGTGGCCCGATGGGGTAGAGTGACGTCTTATTTTAAAGCTCTCGAGGAAATAAATAAATAAATAAATAAATAATAAAAAAAATAAAAAAATCGGCGAGTAGTAGACGAAGGGAAAATTGGAAAGTACTGACCATGCCCCAGAATACTTCATATGCATATCACGGCCTTAAGGCCTATGTAAGATGTAATCTACTTCACAGTTTAGTAGTATAAAAAAGCGCAAGTCCTATTGACCTTGCCCCTTCCAAAGAAATAAAATCGGCTCTATTTTACAGGAGTATATACGCAGGTGACGTGGGTTGTGACGTCACTTTCGGGTTTTCACTAAACACTACCTCCAAACATAGAAGAGTTCCAATTTTTTCCCTTAGACGTCCGTATGTTCATCCTCCAAACCCACAAGAGTTCCAATGTTCAACCGCCGGGGTGTTTTCCCGCCCCAGCGCCCCGCAGCGCGCGCGCGCGCGCGTCATCCCGCGTCATCCCGCGTCATCCCCGGCAGTGCGCGCGCGGACGCGGGTCAAAAGGTCAAAGGGTCACCTCCAGGTCAGACGGTCCAATGTCCAATGAGACAATGTTGCGGCATCGCTATAGTCAGAGCTTGAGCACAAAAAAGGGGATTCTAGATGAACCTGGGAAAGATGGGCAGGTCCATTTGGACCAATCAGCGGTCGAGAAAAAGAGCCAATCAGCGGTCGAGAAAAAGAACCAATCAGCGATCGAACAATCAGCCAATCGAATTGGGGTATTCACGGTGTGCTTTCGCTGACGTCCGCGCCTACATCGGGGTTCTTGTACACCCGGGTAATGTTTTTCTGGACATGGATGGGTTACCTTTGGCTCCATTCTAGGCCACTGATTGGCTAATACGGTGTTCAAAGCCACTTTCATGCGTTATGCTCATAGAACTTATAGTCATAATCTATACGTGTTGGACGAGTCTCTTCACTCACCGTATACACGTACCTCAATGAAATGCCCGCTCCAAACCTAGACCAAAGACACGTACTTGGTCTGTAGGCTGATTTCATTGGCTCTCTATTTTTACTATAGTGCTCTTGCCTTCTAACCTTGATGGGTTACCTAGAACTTATAGTCATCAACATAATCTATACGTGTTGGACGAGTCTCTTCACTCACCGTATACACGTACCTCAATGAAATGCCCGTTCCAAACCTAGACCAAAGACACGTACTTGGTCTGTAGGCTGATTTCATTGGCTCTCTATTTTTACTATAGTGCTCTTGCATTCTAACCTTGATGGGTTACCTAGAACTTATAGTCATCAACATAATCTATACGTATTGGACGAGTCTCTTCACTCACCGTATACACGTACCTCAATGAAATGCCCGCTCCAAACCTAGACCAAAAACACGTACTTGGTCTGTAGGCTGATTTCATTGGCTCTCTATTTTTTACTATAGTGCTCTTGCATTCTAAACTTGATGGGTTACATTTTGACCCCATCCTACACCACTGATTTCAGTTTGACTGAATCTCCACATTGGGCATTGATGCATTAGGAATAAAACACACAAGACAGGGTTTTTTGGTGAGATCTCTTTTTTTTTTCTTTCTTTTTTATTCAGTGAACAACAACAACGTGAGAACAACCACGTGAAAACTCAAGCCCAGAACAAGGGGCTTGTAATTAACTGAAGCCCAGAACAAGGGGCTTGTAATTAACTGAAGCCCAGAACAAGGGGCTTGTAATTAACTGAAGCCCAGAACAAGGGGCTTGTACATTGAAGCCCAGAACAAGGGACTTGTCATTAACTTAAGCCCAGAACGGGGCTTGTACATTGAAATGATGGGCGGCCCAGTCATAGACGAGTACATCGCGGTCCTCGGCCTGGGGGTACTCGTCAAACATCTGTACGATAGTAGATAAGGGTCTTCCCCGGCATCGATGGTACAGGTAAAACAAGCAATATTGTCCGCACACGCCATTGGTCAGGCTTTGCAACGTTTGACTATTCCAACACCACGTCTCTGTGCCTTGATCCATGAAGTCTGTTAAATCGGGATGGAGGGGTGGCAGACCGTACGGGTCAAAGTATTCCCCCTGCTGTTCTGTCAAGTACACGGCCACCCAGTGTTCACCGGGTCGATCCATCGGGGCCGTGTTGAGAACGTAAGCAGCCGGATACATACGGTCTAATGGAAACACATCTCGGGCGAACACCCCTTGAAAGACCCTACGTGTCTCTGGGTCATTCTCCAGCACGGTGGTTATCTG